>VUQS01071224.1:0-15315 GCA_015108495.1 Heterochromis multidens
TTAAAGATACACAAGGTTTTGATTATTCTCACACACTAATCAAATGTTAATCTAACTTTTATACACTGAATATATATTGATTAAACTTTTATACTCTAACCAAAGGTCAGTCAAACTTTTATACACTAGACACGTGTGGAGTTAAACTTTTTATATACTGAACAAAGGTGAATGAAGCCTGCTGTGTAACAGAGATGGGAGTGTGTTTTTTATAACATAGAAATGATGAGAAAATGATTTAGTACAATGGCAGTACAGTATTCGCACCTGGTTCTGAAGGTCGGCCGGGGGGGGGGAGAGCAGCTCCTCGGAAAACAAAGCAGGAGCTGTTCTGCGTCCCCGGTGGGGGGGGGGAGAGACCCGGGATTTAAAAACATGTCGGACCGGAAGTAGCTCAGATCAAAACAGACCAGCAGCGAGTTAGCTCTGTGTGTGTTTTTGGTCTCCCCGATTGCAATTGAGGTAAAATAAAGTGTGTTAAACTGAGTTGTTGCCTCCGTGTGACTTCCTTGCCATCAAAGAACCGGGAGAAGCCGGCGAGCTTCGTTAGTATCTACAATAATTTGATGTTTTTAACCATTTTTCCACAAATTGAAAAGTTGCTCTTTAGACTTAAACAACTTTTCTTGAAGTTTCCCTCTGGTTGGAGAAATGATCTAGGTTGCCCTGTAGAGCTGCTCTATAGATGGGAGACTAAAAGGTAAAAGTCTTAGCTACGAAGCAGGTAGAGACTTACCTCTGTGAAGAAACTTTTCCTGTGGTTGGATTACAAAGGTCACTCACAAGAGGAGTCTAGCAGAGTTCTCATAAGTTTTACTTTTAAACCACTACATTCTTTGCTAAGAGAGAAAAAAACATATTTGAATGAAATGTGTTAGAGCTGCCCAAAGGCCAACAGATTGTTTTGAATAATCCCAGCTGCTGAACAGTCCTGACCCTTAACTAAACAAGCCACCCATTGTCTCTGTTGCACCTGACAAGTTTTTAAGGCACAGATGCTGTTTACGATAACAAATTCATAGTAACGTTTGAGGCAAGCAGGCCTCTCACTTTTAGCGTACAAGCATCAGTTCGGTTTAGTGCATGCTTCAGTATGTGCAACAACCATACTGCACTTCTGTTTGAAATAGTCACAGAGGAAACAACTTTCAGCTGCACCCTTATTCACAAGGGTTCGCCACAGCAGGTAACTCCACATGTTTGATTTGGCAGATTTTCTCTTTTTTAAGCAAAACCTACCAAAGAAATCAACACTTCACTAAACATCAGCGTGATAAAATGACCGATACAATATTTGGAAAAGATTAATCTGTCTTGACTTTTTAGTTTGGCTTGTGTCCCGTTACTAACATGGAGGAGGCTGGGTTTGTGTTGGAATGTGCAGCAGGCCTCCACGGGGACAATCAAGGTGTTTTCACTTTGCTTTTTCGGGAGCTGTCATGATGTCCATCTTTACATACAGTCTACTGGGGCACCTTACGATTACTAACCTATGACTCGAAAAACAGAGTTTCGCCCGGTGAAATAACATGAAATTTTCTTGAATAAATCAAACAAACAGGTACAAAATAAGGTTGCATCTACAATCTGAAGACATTTTTTAGAAGTATTAGAAAGGCTTTTTGCTCTGCTGAATTCATGCTGCTACTGCATTTTTCAGATGGAGTTTATTTGTAATGTTCTCCACTTTCACTTTGACAAATATTGCCAATCCTGCCTTAAAACTGAGAAAAACCTCAGCTGAGAGAACACTTACACTAAAATGTTGTCTTGGGTTGTGCACATTGTGTTCTGTCAGTTAACTTACCTAAAATAAATCCCTCAATATCCTCTTCCACAGTATGAATATTTCCAAAAAAATTAATGCCAGAAATAGAAAAAAGGAAATAGGAAAAGAACAGGAGAGAAATTTAAAAAATAATAAATAAAGTGGCGTGATGTCATACTACACAGGAGAAACAGCGACAAAGCGAGGGACAGCTAGACAGCAGAGTGAAAGAAATAACAAAAAAGGGAGTGAGAGTAACAGTAAACAGTCAAATGATCGATGAACGACTGACGTGACTCAGCTCTCTTTGCCGGCCAGCATTTCCATGACTGGCGAGCAGCCTGCTCGACGAAGACAAACGACCAGGCAATGAAGGAAAATGAGGATTTTATCACCCATTTCCCTTTCACACCGTTGCTGGCCCACGCTCCCCAGATTGCTTGTGTGTGCATGTGTGAGTGTTTCTGCACTGGGAAGTTAACCAAATGTGCGTCCTGCTTTCCTGACAGGCTGGCTTATGCTCATACGCTGGCCCAGGGGTGCAGTTTAGAGAAATCACTCACACAGTTGGAGATTTGTGGAGAAATGCCCAAGGTCTGGAACATCTATACGTTACCTGGGATCGTTGTGTGCTTGTGTGCGTCCGCACGGTGTATGTGTGTGTATGCAAGAGTGTTTTTAAAAAGACATCTATCTCATCCTCAGATATAATTACACTGCCCCAGGTAGGGGGGGTTATCCAGCCCTCCCTCCTCCTTCCTCCATTCTCTCTATCCCTCTCCTTCACCTTCCCTTTTTTCTCTTTTACCTTCTATTTCTTATCCAAGCCAAGAAAGCCAATCCGACTCTGCCATCTTCGGAAGTCATTATGGGATTAACTTATTCCCAGAGTATGGATCTCTTCCTCAGAGCCTGTGAAGGGGACTCCCGTTCTTTGCTTCCCCACGCATGGCTCACTCTAACTGGTGTAATCAACCAGCAGCACTCCTTACTGCAGCCTGCAGCGCCACCTCAGGGGAAATCACTTCTCATTTCTCCTCACTTTATCCAAAATATTAATCTTCCCAAAATCTACTCAAAAAATTAAATATATAAACTCTTTTTTTTAAATTCAGGAGATGGGTTATTACACTAGAAGGAGGGTTATGAAAAATGTCGGCTATTCTTGTTTTAATCTTTGCCATGCAAAGTAATAGCTGCGGCTGCTGGAGCTGATAAACAAATGAGTGCTTTTGTGATGATAATAACAGCGTTCCCATAGACCTGACAGGAATCCGCAGCCTGGGGGGAGAAATGTAATATCATCACTTCCTGTTTGCGAATCCCTCGCTGCCATGGGCTGTCGGGTAATGACACCTGCCAACATGCCTACGACTCTCACTTACTCTCAGGGCAAGATTAACAGCTGAAAGCAAAACAGTTTGTTCTGAAGTAAGAAGCAGACTGAAGACAGTTTGGAGGGTTTGTAACGCTACTCACCTCAACTCAGCCTCAGTTTATCATCCAACAAATACACATGCAAGGCCTCTCAAACCTCACACAGTCCTTTAAAAGACATACACAACACAACATTGTGCTGTACACTGATAAATGTTACATCTGGGACTAGATCTATGATTTGGCCTTGCAAAAATGACGAGGGGCGGCCCTAAAATTAATTATTTGTTGTGTCACACGATGTGTTTGTTTATGAAATAGTTCCACCAGGCCACCAGGCACCATTTTATGAGCGTGAGATTCAGAGAAATTGCATTCAGTACGCCTTTTTTTGTTCTCTACTGTCTTCACAACTGTGCAGCTGTCTTCAGCCTCGCTCGGGGGCATAATAACCATGTGTTGGTGCCACGCACACACGCACATGCACCCCACATACACACAGTGTCATCTTCAGCCTCGCAAGTTAGTGTTTTTTTTCTAAACTGGGCCATGTGGCAGCCTTCTGTTCTAAAGAAGCCACACATATTTTGGTGCAGGCTGGGCATTTATCAAGCATAATGTGATTGTGCTGATGTGCCCTCTCGCTCTGTGGTGACCGGTCAGGGTGGGCCACATGGTTTGGGGTCAGCCCCTTGCCTGGGTCGTGTTTTTACTCACAGCAGTGCTGCTTCTTGTTCAGATTTTGTGCATCGGGGGAGCCTGACGAGCCATAGTGGCTCTCTTTCTTTCTGATTTAATGCTCGTCTTTATGCTGCTGACTACCATACATCAGATTATAGGAAAAGCAGTCGAAACTCTCCCAATGGTAAAACACCAGCTGTTAATCCAGTAAGTTCTCAGACCATACCCATCTTGGAAAAATATCGTATGTTTCAACACCTGATAAAGATTGTCTATATGGGGAGGTACAGGCACATTGCAAACTATGAAGATTGTTTTAAAGGGGGTTAAAGAAGTGCCCTTTACTCTTCGAGTTGAGTGTGGTCGAGCTTTATTTTGATCTTGACCACATACCTGAGAAGCTTCTGTATCCGTCCATATACAGGCAAACATATAAAAACCTGCCAAAGTACTTTTGTGAGCTTTTGTGGTAGTTCCTGTAACAGCAAGCATCACTAGGACCACATTTTTGCCATCATCACATACACACATTCTCACATGGTGAAAATATACAAGCTACATTGTTGAAGGTGTAAATTTAGAACAATGTCAGCTTAAAGTGATCTTGTGTAGAAGTGTTTTGTGAGTGTAACACATTTTAAATTACTTGTAGCAGCCTGCATTGCCGCTTGCCATGCTGTCTTTTTTTGATACTACTGGGAGGCATCAAAGTCAGAATTTTTTCAATTCTAGAAATAATGACTTATGTGCTTTATGGGCCCATTCAAAGAAAAAAGAATTTTTCTCTTTTGTCTGTAACAAAATTGAAAAACATAAAGTGGCATTGTCTCTTGGGGGCAAGTGAACAGCTTTCACATTACCTTATAAGGTTGATTAAGCTAAAATTTCAGCTTATTATTTCACAATGTTTTATTTACAAATTTAGGGAGCAACATTATCCTTCACTGGAACTTTTATAGCTCTTCTGTGGTTTCCGTAACCCCCGGAGGGAAATATCTGAGTATTTTCCTGCTAAATGCTCCACTTTTATTCGCCTGCTTTGTCTGTCTGCTGGGGTTTTTTGTGTTTGTTTTTTTTTGCTAGGCAGGTATAGCATACAAAGGATTTTAAAAGCTTTTTCAGTGAAAACAGCTAGCTGCCAAATTTGGAACCGATGCTAATTACTGCACTGACCCTGAATCAAAAACTTAAAGCTGCATCATAAAACAGTGAGCTGAAAGAGCTGAGGGGAACTGCAGAGTCTGGTGATAATCCTCAGTGGATTTGTCACTGTGTGCGAGCCCATCTCAAAATATTGATTATAGTAGCTTTAATTAGCATAGGCACATAAAAATGTAACACATTGTTTCCTTTTCCGATAACATCACCAACACAATAAAAATAGGTGACCTTTTATCAGCACTAAACTTATCAGCATGTCACTTCTCCTGCCACAATCTGCTGACAGCTCACAGCATAGCACATCCTCAGGTCCTCGTTTTAGCCCCTTCAGACCCTATCGTTAATTTTTCTTCCTCCTCTGTTATCCACATATAGTAGTATGTTCCTCCCTTGCCAGTCTTTATCATTTTCGCTCTTCACTATCTTCAACCTGGCAATTTCCTTGCATCCTTTCTCCCTTTACCCCCTCCTCATCATTCCCTATCTCTCTCTTAACTTTTTTTTCCCTCTCTTTATCCCCTTCTCCATCCATTCCCTCTCCTACAGGGAGCCGCCTGCGAGCCCATCTCTGGAGTAATGGCACATTCTGACCAAGTGTTACGACTCTTTCAACCACAAATGTCTCTTGAGTGACAACCTGAAAGAGGAGAAAATGCCAGTCAGATTGCTGTTTAAGATTGGCCAGGGGAGACAGACAGCCAATCTCTGCTGGCTGAGAGTTTAAATATTCCACCTAGATTTAGCACTGGTGACAGCGCTGTGAGATGAGCGGCTACCCTCAACTTCAGTAACAATTTCCTGCCACAGAGATGGCTCCAGTGAGGGGCACAAAAAGGTTGTCGGTTCAGGTCCTTGTATGGAAGAGTAGAAGGGAGGGAGTGAGCATGTAGGGTCCTAAGTGAGAAATATGAGGCTTTTATACCATGTCTGTGGATTGGTGTGAAGCCGGTTTACCCACAGATAATAGATAATATATCCCTCCATCTTTCTCTTGCTCTTACTCCTGTCTTTCCTCCCATCCCCCTCTTCCACCCTCTGCTTTCCTTTGCACTCTGCTGTGGTGGGTTCAGTTCTTGACAAGGCCCCACATCCAGCTAGTTGCCAAATGAATAATACATGCATGTTCGCACAGCACTGTTAGACGGGGGGGGAGGCAAAGACAGTGTATGAGAGATGCTGTGTGTGTTTGTTTTTGTGTGTCAAGGACTGTTTGGTGTTGAAGCCCCATATGGAAAGGCCAAAGCTGTCACGGGGCTTTAGATCCAGTCTATATACATCCTGCACTAGAAGAGATGTCTGTACAGTCTCATGTCAGATGTTTTTCTTATATAGTCCTTCAGCATAAATGAAAGGAAGAGGTTGGTGAAACTCCCGCTGGGGTGAAAGACAGGCCAGTGCCGCCCTTGGGAGAGTGATTGAGAACATTCTTGCAGGCAGGTTTGCAGAGCTTTGATTTCCAACGCTCTGTGTGTGTTAGTAATACAGCCGTTAGGTCTCACCATTTATCCCCAGCATCACCAGTTCCGTTTAACCCAGCAGAACGAGGGTTGTCCTACATTTTATCAGCTCTTCTCGTTCAGTTTTGATGGAGATCAAAGCAACGTGCCAGCAGCCAGTGGAGTATGCATGCATTATCAATCATGTCTGCAGCTTTTTGTTGTTCAGGAAAATATATTGCAGACATCAAAAGGAAAGGGTCATCAAAGGCAATATCACTTTAGCAGGGAGTTGGGTGGGGGGCTGTACACATATAAGCTGTGGCGCAAATCTGAAATGTTTTGGCTTTATGCAAATGCACTGTTGTGTATGTTTGTGGTAAAGAAAATAAGTGTGAAAACAAACATTTTCTGCAGTCTGCCCTCTGACCCCCAAATTAGACATGTGCAGATGTATCCTGTTTACTTCAGAGAGCTTTTGTTTCTCTGCACTCCCTTTCTCTTTCTCTCTCTCTCTCTTCTAAAGACAAGAAATTTCTGGTCTGAGCATGGCATGTTATCTCAAAGGACACATGCAGAGTCAAATGATTTGCCTCCCGCTCTCAACTATTTCCACTTTTATTAGAAAAAAAAAAACAGAGTGAATGAATGGGATAGGGAGGGGTCTTTGGGACAAGTAAAGTTAGTGAAAGCAAGTGAGCCAGGCCTGTTTTTTGACGACATGTGTAAAGTGGGTTTTTCAAGGTTGTGTAAAAGGTGTTTTGCCGGGGATGAAGTGCAGTCTCAGCTATTCCCAATGCTCGAGGTACAGTGGAAGTCCTAGCACCTCAGGCGGCAGGCTGCTGATTGATACACCATGACTTCACTCCTCTCACACCAACAGGCAGCTCAGGAATCTGTCTAATCAGCTCGGTACCATACTCACGCAAACATACACTTTGTTTTCAGGAAGTACCTGTGAATGCAGCCTTTCTATTTGCAGTGTTTTTAACCTTGACACACACTGCATGTGACCGACATGTTTGTCTGCTGTTGCCTGCCCCCCTGCCAGGTTAGAGTCTATGGTTTGCAGTGCTATTTCAATGTATGAATGGATAAATTGTAATGGAGTTGTTAATATGTAGCTACCAACCAAAAAGTAGGGGTGAATGCACAGAGGAATATTTTGACTTTGTGTGTTTATCCTTGTTTTTTTGGGTTTTTTTAAAATTTTTTATTAAAGTAACAGTAAGTTTTTAACAGTGCTTTTTTTTTTTTTTTAAAAAGTTACTAAATAATTGATTCATTGAGCTACAGCACACTAATGAGTCACTTTGTAACACTTTAACCTAGTCACTGCCAGTTGACACAAGGATTATGTAACAGGGGTGGCATTAAAAGATTACATGGATTTAGTAAAGGAAGTATCAGATGTATGGATACTTCCTTGATCGATTCCTAGTGATCTTTCTTTCTTTTTTAAACAAAAATCCTTATAATGCCTCCTTTTTAAAGAGCACAGGCTCTTAAAAAGTATACATTGACACAAGTTTTATCATCTCTGTCTGTTTTAGTGCATGATCATTTACTATGTAATAAGCAAACATCAGCCATGTAAAATTTTGTGTCTTCCTTTGAAGTTTTCCCAGCAATGCTTGTCATGTCAGCAGTTCAGCCGGGGGGATAAACAGTTATTCAACCGCAAAATCAGTTTCAAGTATGCAATGCTGTGTTTCTTTCACAGTTTATGCCATTTTTTCTTTCAGCAATATTACCACCCAAGGTGAGAAGAAATAACAGGTCCAATCTATCGAGTGTGGTCATGTCATGAAAGAACGGGCTCGACTCCAACAGTATTGTAGGTTAAATGAAAATGCACTTGATCAATTGATCATCAGCAAGTGTGAGTACCTCTATAAAAGCAGAAGTTTGGGCAGTTTGCTGCTCTGGAGCATTCAGGTGTGTGTTAACACAATGCCAAAGAGGAAAGACATCAGCAATGATTTATAAAGGCAATTGTTGCTGCCCATCCTTTTGGGAAGGATTAACATGGCTACTTCCAAACTCTTTAAAGTCCATCAGTCCAAAGTGAGAACGATTATTCACAAGTGGAAAACATTCAAGACAGCTGACAATCTTCTCAGGAGTGGACATCCCAGCAAATTCACCCCAAGTTCAGACTGTGCCATACTCAAAATTGCAAAAAAAAACCCCCAAGAGCTACATCTCAGACTCCAGGCCTCAGCTAACATGTTAAATGTTAATGTTCATGAAAGTACAATTAGAAAAAGACTGAACAAGTATGGCTTGTTTGGAAGGGTTGCCAGGAGAAAGGCTCTTCTCTCTAAAAAGTACACGGTAGAATGGCTCAGCTTTGCAAAGTTGCAGTAGAACAAACCACAACACATCGGAAACAGTGTCCTTTGGACAGCCCAAATGGAGATGTTTGGCCGTAATGCACAACAAAAACCAAACACCCCGTATCTGCACAAACACCTCATAGCAACTGCCAAGCATGGTGGTGGATGATTTGGGCTTGTTTTGCAGGACCTGGGACCTGGGCAGCTTGCAGTCAATGAGTCGACCATGAACTCCACCGTATATCAAAGTATTCTGGAGTTAAATGCAAGCCCATCTGTCAGACAGCTAAAGCTTGGCCACATTTGGGTAGAACAACAGAACAATGATGCCAAGCACAACAGCAAATTGACAAAATAATCGCTGAAAAAGAAAAGAATCAAAGTGCTGCAATGGGCCAGTCAAAGTCCAGACCTCAACCTGACTGAAACCTGTGGCAGGACCTTAAGAGAGCTGTGCATAAACAAATGCCCACAAACCTTAATGAACTGAAGCAACTTTGTAAAGAAGAGTGGTGCAAAATTCCTCCACAACAATGTGAGAGATTGATAAAGTCAAACAGAAAACAATTACTTCAAGTTATTGTTGTTAATTGTGGTTCTACGGGCTACTGAATCATGGGGTGTACTTAATTTTTCACACACTGCTTCTGGATTTTGGCTTAATGTTTATTAAATAAATAATAACACAATGTAATATGTCATCTGTTGTTGTTCATCTGAAGTTGTATTTACCTAATTTTAAGACCTGGAAGGACTAGATTTTTTTTTATGTAAAAACTTTAATTTTTTAATTTGCACAACTCTTGACTGAAGTCTGAGATATTGATATTTAAAGGGAACAAAGGAGTTATTGATGTATATCAGTTCAAAATGTTACTTTGAGTAAACTTTTTAAATTTTATCATGACATCATTATGCAGCACAATCATTTGCATGTTTTAAATGACTTTCATGTTTTTGACTAAACACAGATCATGATACAGTGTGTGAAGACTGACAAGTTTTGCCTGCAAGCCAAGGTCACAAAAAATGTAAGGCTTTATTTGTATAACTGGACAAATATTGTTTCCATAGCAACTGTACTGACAGCTTAAAGAGGTTGTATTTCTGTATTTGTTATAGAGCGTGCCTTGTCTCCAAGTATAGCACTCAAAAGCAACTTTAAAGGGTCAGTTCCCAATGTTCTGGTTACATCCCCTATATAATCTAACTGCAGCGAACTTGAGGGCTTTGCATCTAACAGAGATGACAAGCTTTCACTTGTGTAAATGCAACTCTAAAAGTGGATTTAAAAGCCTCAGAACATTCACTGCAGAGACAATACAGAAAAACTCTCACGATTAACCAGGGGGAAGATAGCTTAAAGCTGAGAGCAGATGCCATGACACAACCTCGCATGCTTCAGCTGGCACAGCAGCTCTGCACCAACACAAATAGTGCGACACAGTAGCATCTGAAGGCATAGTGTCTCATGAAAACCCCCTGTCATCAAATACGCTTCAGCACAAGTAGGGGCATGGCTGTGAACTCCATTCTGCCCTCTCTTCTGCATCCTGATGTCTCTGACTGCATCTACTCTGTTCTTTGATTCTTGTTCTCACAAACACTAACCCGCAGTGTCTAATTTACCTTCCCCATCCCAAGTGCCTCTTAATCACTTGTTCTCTTTCCTCTGTCTCCTTCTCCCTATGTCTCGCTTTCTTTCTCTTCTCCTCCTCTGCTTGAGAATCCATTGAGGATTTGCAACAATGGAGTTGTAGACTGGATTAAGCAATACAATGTCTGATGGAAGGGGTGTGTAGGGGGGGAAATCAATGGGCAGATGTGATTTACTAAGCTGCTAAACATCCTCCGACACGTCGACCAATTAGCTGTGTCAAATGGGGATATCTTTACTACGTGTACAAGGTCATTAGATAAGTGCACCCATAGCAGTGGAGCTTTCTGCACTTGTGTGTGAGTGTGCTAAGACAAAGAAGGAATAAGATGGAAACATTTAACAATAGAACATAGCATAGCACCTTCGTCTTGACTACCTGTCTGCATTGCTTAATAACATTTGGGATTGCACAGTTTGCACCTTGTCACACTCATTGCAGTTGCATTCAGTTTAGAGCAATGAATGGCAGAGTAATTTTTTCCCATCATTTCTGTTTCATACAGTGAGTAAATGCAGAAGGCTGTATTGGATTGTAAGCACACCTTTCAACACACACCCACTGCATTTCATTCCTCCTCTTTCTGCTGTCACAGAACACCTATTGAAGAAAATGAATGACAGACTGTGTGGTTTATTTTCCTCTCCTCACTGAAAAACACCTTACAATAGAAAACATTAACTCATACATATATCATACTTAACTCTATTCTGTGTATTCTTAGGAGGAAGAGAAGCTGTTTAGTTGTTGCACTTGTATTGTTCACCACTATTCTGTGTGTCCTCATTGCTAATATATTTATCCTGGTAATTACACATCATTTCTTGTAACCTACCTCAGATATCACTCTAAATAAATATAATTCATGATATCACCAAGTTCCTCACCAACCAGGGAACCACTGGCAAAGAAAGTGTATTGGGTGCAGTTATTATTGATTTGAACTAATACATGTAGAGTGCAAATATGGAACAGTGCCCTTAATAAAACAGCTGCTGTAGCTGGTCTTTTTTTATTTTGCTTTGTTTTGTTTTGTTTTTTTGGTAATTTAATCTTTAGAATAAAGCTGGGGCACATTTTGGATTAGTGGCAGAAGAGGAGGGTGTCATGGTCCTCCAGTCCTCCTGTGCGTTTCTACTTCTCTCTCTCTCTCTCTCTCTCTCTCTCTTGCTCTCTTGTCTCTTTCTCTCTCTCTCTCTCTCTCTCGGTATGAGTGTGTGGGTGTGTTTGTGTGTGTGCTTTAACCATGCCTTGCCTTGCAGGGGCAGGATCCTTCTGGACTCCCGTCCTCCTCTCTGGCACACCTGAATCAATCAAGCTCACCTGTTTGCCATCAACTGATCAGCCTGCCACTATTTATGCCGGGAGAGAACCTTCAGTCTTCGCCTGAGCGTTGAATTAATCACGTTAGTGAAACCAGCTCCAGTTAGTAAGTCTTGTACCTGTTTTCCTTGCCCACAGCTTACCTGTTGCTCTCTTCTGTGCAGTGGACCTGTCGTTTCCCTCTGGTGAGAGTTGCGGAGGAAATTCTGTCTTGTGTGTTTGGAGTTTGGACTTCATTAACGGACCTATCTTTGTCTCTGGATTGTGTAAATAGTGATTGTGGATACCCCCTGCTTCAAGTTTTTTAAATAGTTATTTCCTCACGAGCACTGTAAATAAAGTCACTGAACCTGATCTCACGAGTCTTGCCTCATTGGTTATGACAGAGGGTCTTTATAACACACAAAGAAGACATAAGAGGAGAGAAAAGGTTGATGAGGCAAACATAGCATATTAACACTGGTCATTTAGCCTACTAATCCAGTAGACACAAATTATAATATACATGGAGTCATGTTTCTGGCTCCAACATAGATCTACATCTAATATTCATTCTCCTCCTGGTTCTTTTTTGTGCTATACCAATAAGGAAAAAAAAAAGATGAGTTCTCTAGTTGTGAAATACTCCAGTAGATAGCTGCTATCTTTATCTATAATTTGGTGCTGTGTATCCAGCATAGGGTTAGGTTTATGAGAGTTTTTTTTAACTAAAAACAGCTCCTGGCTGCTGCTGAAAACAAGACTTAGAGTGGAGAAAGTGATTGAAAACACTGAAAATGTAAATCCAAAAGAATGAGCTGAAAGATGCTAAAATACCCAAGGAGCCGAGGAGCACTGCAGCTGCAGTTTTGTCACCTCTCTTCTTACACAGAGTCATTTGACTCATTATTACTAGAAGAATGTTGACTAGCTCAGCATTAGATTTCGCAAAATAATTTATTGGCAAATGTATATCTTTTGCATGGTGTTTCATTTATGCATAATGTATATTAGAACATAGACAACACAGCAGACCAGGAGAGCAGGTCAGAATATGACAGGAGAGTTAGCTGACTGGGTTACCCCTGAGAACTCTTTCTTTATTATTGATATAAAACTGAAGCAGTATCTGTATAGAAGTAATTACATTCAAACTGCAAAAAATACTAGTATGTACTCTACGTTTTAAGTAAGGAACACTTTTATTTCCAGCTCTAAAATGACACAAGAGCCCACATTTAAATTCAGTTTACTCTTAATTAATGAATATATTGAGACTTCATATTTGTAAAAAAAAAAAAATCACCATATCATGAGGTCAAACAGTAGCTGTTACTAAGAGGATGTAGGCTGAGCTTCCAGCTATCTGTTGCTATAATTTTCTCCTCTTTATTAGCTGTCACATTAGCTAATGGGCCTGTGGATTATTAAAATATATGAACTTTCATTAAGCATCCTACTCTTACAACACATGCCCTTTTCTCCTCCATATGGCACCAAGGAGTATGTCACATTTGATAAAATACAGAGACAGCATAGCTTGAGCTCTGTGTTATATTCCAAGGTGCCTGTTATATGAAATGATGATCACTTTGTTTAGGTAATAAATGATCTAGAGTGGCTGCATATATAGAAGTTGAGGGTACCATCAAGATATAAAATCAAACATCAAATGTCAAGACATTTAGCACATATCTGGTCTTACCAACACTGATAGCCTTCATGGGCTGCACTTGTGACTTTAAATGAATTGTGTTGTTAAAGAAAAGGGTAAGTATATTTTCTGTGTCTTAATAATTTTGTCTACATATATTGCTCTGTAGCATTTCCATGCTCTCCATGCAATATATGCAGTCAAACTTTCCAATTGTTAAGACTGGTTAGAGAGATCACACCCCATTGTTAAGGTTACCTGCACCACTGTCAATAAAATGTGTGGCCACATTCTGGCTTTAACCTCAGAGGTTTTCCCAAGATGCATTGCTTTGCATTTAAATAACTCTTTTTCTGTCTATCTCTTCTAGGAAGGTATATGCATTGCCAACCGCATCTTAGCATCCTAGCATAGTGTGTTGTTTTCCAGGCTTTAAGTTTGCTTGGCTGAGTGGGTCCAGGACAGCTGTGAGTGAGGGTCATTCACTGCTCTGTCAGGGCTGGAGATGGAGGCACTGAACTGAGGCCAGCTATCCTATGCCACTCCTACATGCCACCTTTCCTCTGTGTAATATGTTCCTGTGCAGAAGACAGTTTGGAGTGAAAAAGAGAAAGGGAAAAATTGTGTGTATGTGTGTCCATAGACCGAAAGGATTCTCGGGTAAACAAGTCACATCAAGTCCTCAAGCAAAATCCTACAGAAGCCTCAAGGTCTTACCATAGAACAGATTATATAAGCTCTCTTGTGGGGATTGCATAAGAAACACTTTGTGTGACATCGTGTGACCCCCACAGTTTTCATAAAATGTGTCATTTAAAGCTCGAGCAGCTGGGTATGAGAAATTATCAGAAATAACTGAAGTTTTCAGGCACTTCAGTTCATACAGTATTGGACAGAATATAACACAAAAGGAAGGTTGTGTTCCATATTTAGTCACTTCTCTTGTGACCATCTTGTCAAAGTTGATTTCAAGAGTCTCTCACTGTGACAGATATTACCACTTGTTTTGTCAGGAAATTGTTCAACTGATTTTTGTTTCCCTCCAGACTTTATAGGCATGGCATTCACTTAAAGTGTGAAATAAAATCATAACCTATATACAGACAGGTCGCAGGATGAAGGATAGGGGTGTATGAATCACAGGTGCCATGGTAACTAAGCAGTGCAGAGGTGAGTTGTGAATAGGAACAAGGTGAAAGGTTTTTCTGTGCTGCAAGTAGTGAAATGCATTTCTAATTTAATTATAAAGCCACTTTCTCTGCAGGGTTGTTTATGCCAGAATTATTTGTCTCTTCATTTTTTTCTCACAGGTTTAAAATACAAGCCAGTGTAGCTTACCTTAGGGGAAAATCCACCTCTTGGCAAGTTAGCATACTCTACAGAAATATAATGACCTTGGGCTGTTCAGTGGAGGATTAAAACAAAAAGACTCATTTGTGCAATCAAAAGCCAAATGCTGGCGCAACAATGAAGCCAATCAGACAGCTTTGCAAACAAGCGTGCTCCTTTTTCCTGCAATGAAATAATTTAGAGAAGTGGTGTGTGCAGACACACAGGATTTCTGTGCCAGCTGGGGCCGGATGCTGTGCATTTCATGAAATATATAACTGGTATAGGTATCCCTAGGTGACACAGCACAAGCAGAGCTGTGTTTTGAGAGACACATAGCAGGATTTGCTGTGTAATAACACTTGTCTAAGGGGAGTCTGGTTGCTCACGATTGCTGTACTGACATTTGCATTGTGCATCTTTAAAGGACAGGGATGTCCATCTGATTTTTTGGAGAAAGATCACTGTGGCCCATATTTATGCACTGTTGTAATAATTCTGGCATAAACATCCCTGCAGAGAAAGTGGCTTTATAATTAAATTAGAAATGCATTTCACTACTTGCAGCACAGAAAAACCTTTCACCTTGTTCCTATTCACAACTCACCTC
>VUQS01071225.1:0-18585 GCA_015108495.1 Heterochromis multidens
GAGATCTTGCGTGGAGCCCCAGATCGAGGGAGATTATCAGTGGTCTTGTATGTCTTCCATTTTCTAATAATTGCTCCCACAGTTGATTTCTTCACACCAAGCTGCTTACCTAGTGCAGATTCAGTCTTCCCAGCCTGGTGCAGGTCTACAATTTTGTTTCTGGTGTCCTTTGACAGCTCTTTGGTCTTGGCCATAGTGGAGTTTGGAGTGTGACTGTTTGAGGTTGTGGACAGGTGTCTTTTATAATGATAACGAGTTCAAACAGGTGCCATTACTACAGGTGACGACTGGAGGACAGAAGAGCCTCTTACAGAAGAAGTTACAGGTCTGTGAGAGCCAGAAATCTTGCTTGTTTGTAGGTGACCAAATACTTATTTTCCAGCATAATTTGCAAATAAATTCTTTAAAAATAAGACAATGTGATTTTCTGGATTTTTTTTCTCATTTTGTCTCTCATAGTTGAGGTATACCTATGATGAAAATTACAGACCTCTCTCATCTTTTTAAGTGGGAGAACTTGCACAATTGGTGGCTGACTAAATACTTTTTTGCCCCACTGTATGTGAGAGGGATTTTACCTAGTGGGCTCAAGAAACAACACCTCTGTAACAGAGTTACTGAAGCACCACTATATACAACTATAGCTATAGTGATTTATATTCAACGAATGTACGTCAAGCAGATTTCATACAGAAATAAAAGTCATAATGGCATACTTTGTGCTAGAAAATAGTTGGCTCTATTTATATCAAACAGATCTATAACATCATTATAATTCATTTAGAAGAACAGCCCACCTTAAGAACCCCTTTCAATCTCCAAATGAACTTTGAGGGTAACAAGCATACACACACACACACACACACACACACATTTGTGCTCATAAGTTTACATACCCTGGCAGAATTTGTGTTTTTTTTCCCCTTGTTAAAAGATAACAGAAACTATCTAAATGACCCTGATCAAAAGTTTACATACCCTGGAAGTTTTGGCATGATAACATACATACAAGTTGTGTAAGAAAAGTTTTTGTATTATCATTCATATTCTTTGAAAAATGCCCCCAAAAAATCACAAAAATTGCACAGATGACCAGTAATGGGTGAAATTTTGGAAAATTGTACACAACAAATTTGAACTGTCAAGTCAAACATTTGACATACACTGAACCTGACCAACTCCCTATCAAGTCTAAGGCCTGTACTACAGAATGATGATTTGGGGCTTAACCCAAAGTCATCACAGGTGGTCGCCCTAACCTTATTTTTGAAGAAAGGCAAAGCTGACTTTTTAATTTTAGGGTTAGGTTTGGGGGTCATCACCGATAGCAACTTAGTTCTCAGAGGGTTACTGAGGTAATTTTAGGTGTAAACCTGTGTTTTAAGGATTAATAAAGTGGTTAACTTCTTGCCAGAGTACATCATCATGGTAACTTATGAAGCACAACTAAACTGCTTCTAAGCAGATTATGCTCAAGTAAAAGATCGACATGTATTAAAGCACCTGCTACTGACAGTCAATTCTCAATCATTTTTTTCCTGCTTGCAGCAAGCAATTTCAAAGCCATTTCATTGTTTTATTGTTTTAATCCCATTACTGCTTGACCTTACATAAAATCTGCAGTATTTACAACTTCATTTTATTTTGTTTTTCCATAATTTGCTCCCAAAACTGTTTAACACCAGGACTGAAACTGAATAAATAAGACTTAAATTATTCTTACACATATGAATACCTACAAGGAAAACATTAATTTAATGGAAGATTTAAAATCTAGTCAGAGATACATAAACCTTAATGATGGGGCAGTGATACTGATAAGCCTATTACCTACATAGTCAGCTTTTTTTGCCAGGGTTTCTGGATCTGGCTGCAGCAACTGTGCTGCTTTATAGCCTGTTTTAAGGTTTATGTGAACACATTTATAATTAGATTTAGAAAACCTGTGTTAAATTATTCAGTCAATAACCACCCTTGTTTGACTGTGTAGGTGACTGCAGATGTTAGGTAAGCCAGATAAGAAAAGATCTCCTAGATACAACACTGTGCAAAAGTCTTGAGTCATCCTTCATTTCTCAATATTTTGTTAGGAAAATTGGAAATAGGTGCAGCAATTTATTGAAACATATGCATACATATACAGAAATACAGTATATAAGGCAAACTCTCTTAGGTTAGTTTCCTAGGTAAGAGGAATCTGTCCTCTGTCAAGATGATCCCAGATTGTTTCAATAAAGTTGAGGTCCGGGCTCTGGTGGAGGCCAATCAATGACTGATAGTGTTCCACTGTGTGTTTTTCTATCCAGGTATGTTTTTACTGCATTGGCAGTGTGTTTGGGATCATTGTCATGCTGAAAAATGAAGCTGGTGCCTCTCAGATGCTTTCCAGGTAGTTTTGCATACCACTTCTTTTGTCTCTGAAAATGGCCAGGTATAAGGACTGGACTGAAAATGAATGAAAAAGCAGCCAACGTTCAAAGGAAAACTTTCAAAGACCTCTGGAAAGCCTGGAGAACTAATCCTCAAGACCACTTTTAAAAATAACAAGAAAATCTGGCTCCATTAAAGCAAAATATAAAGAAATGAGGGGTGAGTCAAGACTTTTGCACAGTATTGTATGCTGAACTTGCTTCATTGTACAGGCACCTAGAGTGAGATTTCAGCAGTGGCTATGTCCCCCTTAACTATGTCTGTGCCATGGGCTTTGACACTGAACAAAAAGAGGAAGGTTGTGCATTATTAATCCAAAACACTACAGTAAGAGTACTACTGTGCCCTATTACAAAGAACTTTACATTCTTCCCTAGAAGTGACACCTTTTAGGTTACAATTATCTGTCTGACCAAATTCTGACATAAAAGGCAGCTTTAAAGAGAAAAAAAGGGGAACTCATAGGGATTATAATGATAGTCTTACAGACTGGGGTATGCTCTAATTTATAAAAACTTAACTGGATGATTTGTGCATTCATACCTGTAAAGCCAATTCAGTTTTGCTATATGCCACCCTCCAAACAGGATTATGATGCGCTGGCAAGTTCAAAGATACAAAAAGTGAAGAGTTCTAAAAGATTTAACTCCAGTAGTAATGCGTGGGTAAAGATAGCATTTAAAGCTTTAATAACCAGCACTGTCAGTGAAGTGGCAGACTAAGATTAACATTAAGAATTGCACTGTAAATTTGTGGATAAAAGTTTTTATATTCATACTGTATAGAAGTGACTTATAGTATAGGGACCAGGGTAAAGTAAAGGTGGATGCATGGTGTTTGCCTAGATGCCTCTGTGCATAATTATATGTGTGTGTTTTGTGAGTGCCCTTGTGCTAGTGTCCCTGTGTGTGCAAGATAACAAGTGATTCATCATAACAATAAAAGAGAGAACAGAACATGTCCTAATCTGGTTTTTAAAAGCATAACAAATACATCACATATATCCAGACTTTCACCATATGGCTTTGAGGAGTTGTGATGCATCACATCATCTCACAGCACTCCAATGTTTGTCCAGACCATAAGAGAACCCTCCTTAATGGTTAGAGTGATAATGCATAATAATAAAGATACATAAAAATGAGATTTAACTTTCTCTATACGATGAATTCTGGATGAATGTGCCTGCAGACCTTGGCCAAGGGGAGTTCTAGCAGAAAATAATGTTGTGTCTCTGTTTCCAATAAAACAAAACAGTAAATTATTTACAGCGGGCCACTGAGCGTGCATCCACCTCATTTGTATTCCCGTCGCCACGGTGATAGATGTGACATCATGGTGATGAATTAAAGCATAGGGATTTTAAAAAGCGCTTCTTCCGGAAACCAAGGACAGATGGTTATTTTTTATGAGAGCTGCAGAATAATCAAACTAAATGAGCGAGACTATTTTGGTAGACAAATTTGCCAGACGTGGACAGACGTTAAGGTACCTGTGTAAATATGAAAATCAAGATGTCTATTTCCAGTAGCTGGTTGTGATAATTTCTTTACAAGGTTTGGATAATCACATCAGGGGGAAAAACATGTTTATAGCCTGAAGATAGAAAAGTAAATTCATATTCATATGGGAGGATTGATTAAACATTTGACTATGTATACGTGGTCCCACATCTCTAAGGTTCCCACTAAGTTAGAGACCAAGGTGAAGTAGATCTCCACTTGTCATCTTTATCTTAAACTGCATCTCTGACCGCCTTGTTTCAGCCAGCTGAATTCCCAGACTAAGCTGTTGCGCTTGTTTCAGTGTAGAGAAAAAGAGAAAAGAAGTCAACAACATGTAAAAGCCCAGACGTGGACCCACACTCCCATATGCACACACAGAGAGACAAAACCTGCAATGTGATTTCATACAAATTTGTTCTTTCACAACCAAGGTCAGCATATGGGTCTTAAAAAATAAATTGCCTCTGAAAGCTTTCCCAGCAGATGGCGGCCATCTTGGCTTATTGGTGCATAGGTGCGATTTTTGAGCTGGGTTGTGCTCCATCACAGCCTCCCCTGACCGCCTTATTGAACAGAGGTGTAACAGCTGAATTACAGTCTCACTGTTGGACATTAACCCCCCTTTATCTGGACTGAAATAGTCATTACTGATGACACCCAACGTAATTGCTAATTTTACGCTTCAGCAGGCACATTTTCCACTCTTCTCCTCCTCATTCAACTCCTCTTTTTTTTCTATACAAGTCCAGCCTTAAGTTATTCACCCCTCTTTTCTATCTTTCACTATATCCCAATGGTAAGAGCAATTTATACTTGTCTCTCTTACTGAGATGTCAGTCAACAAGCTCATGGGAAAAACAGCAAGGAAAACATAAACTTCTCTACCCCCACCCCCACCCCCAGTTTTTTTTTTTCTTATGTTCCCATGTGTAATTTTATCTAAAGCTTTGTGTAACCATTCATCCAATTAGTATTCTTGTGTATAATCAGCATGAAAACCACCCCCGACACTTCATTAACCTACTTCTGGGCTCACATATAAACACAAACACTTAAACTCAGAGGAGCTATATGTAGTTTGTACTCACCTGTTTGAAACACTGTAAAAATGCAACAAGCTCAAGTTCCAGAAATACCCTCATAAATAGGATGGACTTTATATAAAAGATGGACATAGCCAACTTTTGGCATCACCCACTTACCACACCCATTTTAAAGCCTTGACTTTTTGGTGTCACCATAAGCTGCACATTGCATACTTATACATTACAAACTTGTCAATCAAAAGGTAGCCCTCCCCTAAAAAAATACCCTAGTTCATGTATAAACTCCACATGGGACCATAAATGAACACCATGTTGTTGCAGTTTAGAAAATGCTCACCAGGAAAGTGTTTAATTAAGTCATAGATCAAGTGAGCAGAAGTGTCCTTTTCTTATACTTCTATTCGGTTGAACTTATTTTTGCAACCAGAGGCGTTGCCCCCTGCTGGCCATTAGAATAAAAGGGTTCAAGGCTCTTCTGTAATAGCTTCACTTTTCAGACCAGAGGATACTATATGTGCATCTTTTATATTTAGACTAAGATCAAGAAGGAAAAGACCATGCATTCATCCACTTTCTTACCCACTTACCCAGTTCTATCACATGGAAGAGAAAAGAACTCATGTGGGCACTAGGAGAACATTCAGACTCCCCACAGAATAGCCCCAGCTAGCCTGTGGATTTGAACCCAGGACTTCTTTCTGTGAGACAACTGCACCACTGTCCCGCCCAGAAGGAAAACACAAAAAGTAAACATTTTAACTGCCAAGCCATGTTACTGAACTAATTGTTTCTATTTTATAGCACATCTTCACACTTATTAACAGTGAAAATAGATCAGATTGCCAATACATTATAAAAGGAAAATGATTTAAATGACAAACAGAAACTGAGCACATGCTCAGGTTGCCTCAAAGTAATTCATATATAAATCTCAGGAATTATATTCTTGAGGCCCATTTAAAAAAGATGCAATGTGTAAGAATCTCGGGTGTTCTAGGATTTCCAAAAATCAGAGAGCTTTTTTGGTTCAAGAGCGCCAAAATAAAACAAAAAAAAAAACAACACAATCTTAACAGATGCAGAACAATATAGTGATAAGCTAAATGCATGTGACATTTACTAACATCTGTCTGTTTCTTAAGCTGGAAAAACCCATTAAACTCCCCTCTGTACATCAAAACTAATTCTGTCTATGCCTAAACCAACTGTCAAGAAAAAGAGCAAATTCTGCAAGGCCCCCTGTAAATTGTTGCTTGAGAATGGTAATATAGTTCATTAACTGCTCTCTACAATATTACATATGTAATAATAATAATAGATAACATGACCCTTTGGCTAGACTCCACTATCAAACTAAGAATTTCTATCCCAATTGCCAGCTCTAATAAATTTTCCCCACCCCTCATGTTGAGGGATTGGTCCCTAAGTTATATTACATTTGAAGGCCAGAGGTCATTTAAAAATAAAACTTAAATCATAATAAGCTGCCTGCAGAATTTACCAAATGGGTCATTGTAGGAAAGAGAGTCACCTTTATTTGCAGTAACTGGGTAACATGGAAGAGGAAAGGACTGCATAATGAATGATTTTCACATTACTTCTCAGTGTTAGTCAGACAGAAAGGACCTTTCACTCTGTTAAATGATATGTTCTTGTCAACTCTAGCATCCACCTTTCCAGTCAGCTACATGTTCCTCATAATTGTACAGGGGATAATTATTACACTTAATCTTTTATGAAATTCCCAAATGATTCCCTATCTTCCCTCAAGAAGCGACAACGTGACATTAAGCCCACCATTATCACATTGTGCTGTGAAAGGTTAGCGTGCTTTGCAAAATTAGTAGATGACACCGAGTACAAAAGGGCTGGTGTGCTATGGAGAAAATTACTAAGAAAAAAGTGGGGAAATAAATGTAACCTCTGATTTGTTGTTAATACTGCTGAGGACTGATGGAGTCTTAATGAGACCAGCAAAATCAGTGTATTAACACAAAGAGATTGAATCAGATTTAATCTCAGACTTTTTTTTAAACCAAAAAAAACTATAACCACATTTGCCATACTGTTGGCATTATTTAAGTCCTTTATACCACTAGAACTGCAACTTAAAAGACTAAGAAAAGCAAGAAAAATTCAGAATACATCCTGAATATATTAATTCATATCTCAGAGCAACGACACAAGGCCATTGGCATGCAGGTGTGTTAGCAAAAGATGGCTTTTTTTGTCAAGGTCAGCGTGACTTCTGAACTGCTGCATCCACTCGGTGACTGACAGCAGATAGATGAGAAGCAGAAGACTATTTTCAAATATATTTCCATCCTAGAAAAAAAAAATCAAAAACAAAAACAACTGTAGGTACTAAAATAAGCCCTCATGTTTGAACCATAGGGAGCAAAGGTCTTGATCTTTTGTTGGCACTGGCCACATGCTCATCTGCATTTGCACTGAGGTCAGCTCCGCTCACCAGGGGAAATCAACTCTCAAGGATGAAATGCAGGTGAGCGGACTGCCCTTGAATGAGACGTCATGTGGCCATACATAACAGATAACTGTTCGGGAAAAAAAAGTATGGTAGTACAAAGTGCAAGCACGTACATTTTTGCGGATGTTTGATAAAGAGAATAAATTGAATTTGGCCATGAGAAGAAACTCTCAGCTTTGAAAACAGAAAAAATTCTTAAGGAAAAGAAGCTTACAAAAAGGTTTAATGAAATAATTTAATGAGAAAGATGACAAGATGTCATTGCTATTAATGCTTATCCCTTTTGTATACCAATTTCCTGTATTCTTACTGAATCTTAGCTTGTGTGAGTATCTGGCCTAATGATAATGTGGAAGTTGACAGTATGAATAGAAACCTATGAATTTATTTCGTTCACCTTTAACTAAGTGCCAGTAATGTTTACTTATTTTCGCTGAGATAGCAAAATTAACATAAAAAGGCAATCTGTGCATAAATGATTGGATGTCTTTTTGATATGAAATGGCAGGAGGAATTGTAAGCAAAGCAAATTAGCATAAAAATATAATGAAAAAAAAAAAGGATTTCTGTAGTCCTGAAATATTCTAGACAGTCTCATGTTTTTGTTGGGGTTTTTTTCTTGTCACCATAATGGGTATGGATATTGATGCCATCTGACAAAACTTTGAAATAGCTGTTTTTCAGAACTGTTTTCATTTTCTTTGTATCATTATACCCAAGTGGCCTACTTACTGGAAAAGTACTTGTGTACTCATATAGCCTACAGTATATTAGACTGACTTTTTATTGAATAACAGTGCTATTTGGAATAAGGCAGAAAGCAACAAGGTCATATTAGATTGAGACTGTATGAATGATACTCATTAAACCCACTATCTATGAAGCTGTGACATCCCCAACACATGCTCTCATGCACAGACAGACACAGACTCAAAAATATGAGCTTTTCTGGAGAGTATCATTACTAACAGACAATGTACACAAAAGGGGAATGCCCTTCAAAAATGAATGAATTTCAGATGTTTAAATGAATACCTCAAATTATAACAATAAAACACAAAAGTGTGCGTGTGTGTGACTTCTTAAAGAACCCAAAAGATTTGATGTGAAATTCTGTTTTTGTACCTTATTTTTTAGTGAGTTTAAGACTCAGCAACAGGGCTCCCAGAGCAAATAGAATAAGGACATTTAAGT
The DNA here is from genome assembly GCA_015108495.1 of Heterochromis multidens. Taxonomy (NCBI): domain Eukaryota; kingdom Metazoa; phylum Chordata; class Actinopteri; order Cichliformes; family Cichlidae; genus Heterochromis; species Heterochromis multidens. Next base: position 8,664 of record VUQS01071225.1, read on the forward strand.
GTGACTTGATTGCAACTAGGGGAGGAACATAACTCATTACCAGTGATACCACTGCTTTAGGCCTCAGTCACACAGGCCTACAGAACTATTGGCAACCATCGGTCATGAGGGAAAAATGTGTATTCCCTGACTGGCTGGAAGTTACTGGGTGAAATCGGCCCCCAGGAGGGCACTGCACCAAAAACCTCCTTTTGATTGCTTTGGTCACGAACAGATTGCCACAGTTGGTTGTAGGTTGCAAGGAAGACACCAACTTGTCTGCAAACACTCACTAACTACAGCCAGTTCACAGAAGTTGAGAAGGTTCACCTTCAATGTGAAAGGTGTGCCTTACTGCTGCAGCTAACATGTTTCAAAAGACGCAACTTTTACGTTGCAGGCAACGTTCTCCATTTACAGTTTGTGCCGCACTTTTCACAGTTTCACTACAGCTTGGAGAGTAGTTGGTGACTGTTTGCAGACAAGTTGGTTTCTTCCATGCAAACTATGAGCAACCATAGCACTCTCCTAGCAACCAGAGCAATCACAAGGAGGTTTTTGTCGCAGCACCACATATCTCTTTGGGACCAGTTTCACCTAGCGACTGCCAGCAATCATTCGCCAACCAGTCAGGGTATACACATTTTTTCCTAGCCACCTGTGGTTGTCATGGGGTTACTGACCGGTGTCTAGGCCTGTGTGACTGGGGCTTTAGCAATCAATTTCAACCTCCAGCAACCATCTGCCAACCAGTCAGGGGATATGCATTTTTCCCTTGTAACCCGTAGTTGGCAGATAGTCACCAAGTGGTCTCTAGGACTGTGTGACTCGGGCCTTAAGTAGGTTAACTAAGACACTTGTGTTTTCTAAAATCAATAGCTCAATTTTCACTGAAAATGTTCAAGATATATTGTCCAGACATATGTTTAAAACCAAAAGAATTGTATCATAGCAACAATGTGTTTTAACAATAAGTCATGAGGCACATGTCCTTCAGATTAGCATTCTCCTGCATACGACCACTCCACCGCTTTGTATTATGTACTGAAACAGTTATAGTTATTAGTTATATGTAGATTCCAATAGGATAAATCTCTCATCAGGCAGTTTTACAAAACAAAGAAAATGTATGTACAATGATAAGGGGGATTATTGGAATTCTGTCTTTAAAGCAAGTAGCAGCACTTAATTAATAAGATTTTACATGATATTCCATCAGTTTGAGAAGAACACACACAGGCTTGTCTCCAATTTCTGATCTACATCTAGTCACTTCACCACCCTCTGCTTGCAGGGTTGTGCTACTTCTGTAACTGCCTAAATCTACACTAAGCTGCATTTTCAACTTTCTCCACTTAATCACTAAATTTAACTAATTGCACAGAGGTGATCGACTGAGGTGATTAACAAGGGAACAAGAGCTGAAATGGCAGCGGCTAATGAGGCACACTGGGACTCAGAGGGTAAGGCTGTGTGGTTGCTCCAACAACAAATTCAGTAAACAACACGCTGACTCATCCAGTGACATAAAGACACAGAGAGAGAGCACTCACCACCCTTTTAGCTGCACTCATCACATTTATACACACACAAAAAAGTTTTTATATGCATACAATGAGCTGTAAACAAAAGAAAGCATACAGTAAAAAGGACTACACATCTAGACTTGTATACAATCAGAAGATGTTGCTGTCAAACTGATATCTGAAAAGTCAACAGTTTCCTTCTTCCCTCTGGTCAAACCTTCACATCTCCCTCCCTCATCCTTTGCTTTCACCCCATAGACAGGGGGGGGACTAGAAGGGCTCTGCTGCCAGACTTTCATACTGCATGAGGGAGGATTAGTCTCTGAACGACTCTGGCAGATGTGCGTTTTTCCTGGGTTTCTATCTCCTCTCCTGAACACTCTGGTCTTGGTGTTAACCCTTCTTGGGCTAAACTAACTAAAAAGACAATACCACAAATACCAGCAACCTCTGTTTGCTCTGTTTGTTTGCCATCCAGTCTCTCCACACCTCTTCTTTAGCTTAAGCTGAGAGAGGAAAGACATACACAGGCTCTCTGTGCGTATGCAAATGTCAGTGAAGCCACATGGCTAACTATGCAATGCTTTGGCTTTGCAACAGGCCACCTGAAGCAGAGGACAGATTTCTGCGTTCACTGCAGTATTACTCATGTGTTAGTTGAGGGGCACCTGAAGGTATCTGAATCAAACTATTGATCTGCACATGGGCCAGGGACAGATTTATACTTTGATTTCCTAGAGTAAACACGGTGTGTTTGGATAGCGTTATAAACCAAAACCTAGTCTGTTGACTCCATTTGTCATATATATTCTCTGTTCGATAATTCAATAAAGTGTTTGAGACAGCAGCTGGGAGGAAATTCAAGGCAAGTGTGTCTCAGTAAATGTATTTCTGTCGGCTGGACAACAGAGACACTGAGGTACGGAGGAGAAGGATGGGTGGGGGGAGGTAAGAGGTAAATAAGATCTGCTTTTCTTTCTCTGTCTTTACTATGATCCTTTGTGCTATATCTTATTGTTTCTTTCCACCTATGTCTGTTTCTAAATACTAAATACAGTACATTTGCTTAATACTCTTCAGAGAACATTATGAATTTAGATCCAGCAGGAACAATAGCTAAGACAGCAGTTATATGCATTGCAAGTGCTCTTCTTCAGTCATGTTGTTTGTCTCATAACACCTTGTTCACTGACTGCAACACACACACACACACACACACACACACACACACACACACACACACACACACACACACACACACACACACACACACACACACACACACACACACACACACACACACACATTTCTTCACTTCCCTTTTTCCTGTTTACCATCTTGACAATTTGCATCCATGTGGTTTTAAGCATCAAACATAATAAAATTCAAATAAAATTAAAAAAAACTGTTTGAAACATAAAGATATTCTGTTTTCTGTTTGTTTTGTTTTGTTTTTTTTAAATGGCAAAATGAGTTGCCACAAAGCAGAAAACATATTGCCCAGATCCAAAGGCTTCATAAAATAGGTCTCTTTGTTGACCTTGTGTTGCAGGAATGGAAAACTAAGTCTTGGCCAGTTGTTTCCAGCGAGATTTTTACAGATATGACAGCTCATTACAGCTGTTCATTACTTTACCTCAAATCTGATCTCTCTTTGAAAGAGAGAGCGAGAGAGAGAGAGAGAGAGAGAGAGAGAGAGAGGCATCCAAGATTAATATACTGACAACCTAGCAAGCCTCAAATTCTCCTCTCCTCATGAATATGGATGAACAAAACCACCAGGAGAGCATACACAGCTATCTTTAATGCTTTAATGCGCATTATGGCAATAATAAGAGAGAAGCTACTTAGATCATATAATTCTCCAGAGTCCCATCATAAATAACAGCTTACATGTAGCTTACTAAGATAAATATATGGATGGATATGAGAAATGGAACAGCTGCATTCACTCAAGCTTAGGAGACTTTTTTTTCCATGCACATGAACTCCAACTGATCACAAATCTTTGCTGTGTGTGTGTGTGTGTGTGTGTGTGTGTGTGCGAAACATGCACACACATTTGTATTTGTGTGAAAAATAAAAAGCTAGGGCAATCATATCTCCAGAAAATATCATTGACTCCCATTACACCCACAAAGCTCTCTGTGCCATTACACCACAGGGCAAATTAGCTACTATGAAGATGAATGGGTCCACAAAAACACAATAACTTACCACTTGGCATGTAGAATTACCTATGAAATATTAACAGAGCTACTCATCAGAGTGATCAGAGTTGAGATGCAGAGGCCTGCAGTGCAAGGTAAAAAAATAAAAATAAAACTTGCATATTTGACAAATATATTTATGGTGCAGCCTTACTTGCACAAATGACTAGCCAAGTATGTAGGTGCATGCCAACACACATGAGCTAATACAAATGGCAGCATATTGCAGTCACACACAGAATATCACTCACCACTCACACACACACATACACACACATATCCTATTTATCCAACTAAATGTGGAGCCATACATTATCCATGGTTTGACAAGAGGCCATTAGTTACAGTCCCTCATCCAGATATCAGACGGTGAGCCCCTCCTAGAAATTCTCTACTTCACATCACACTGACAAAAATGATGCCAAAAGCCAAACAGTCTTTTACACACACACATTCAAATTTACATTTGTTGACAAATCACAAAACATCACATCCAATTGCTTAGTCACTGGGATAGATAAGAACATTACTGATGAGGCAAAGCAGAATGTGTCAAGGTGTTTGATGTTTATATATATGGCATGTGATTTTTACATTACTGCTTTGGGTATAAATTAGATTAAGTATTTGATGACGATTTAAAGTTTGTGGTTTATTTTTTGTAGGATTAAATTCATCCTAATAATCAGGATTTTTTTAATAAACAGAAGAGTTACCGCACTTGCCCGTAGATGTGGACACTTAGGCCATGTGTGCACAGTGTAGGGAAGAGTGACGATTTGCTGGTCTTAGCCATGTGCTATACTCAGCGTATCAGCTTTATGTGAGCTACGTTTGCAGGGGTCTGACCATTTGACTGCCTTCTTCTGCTGCCTGACAGTGAAAGATGTGTTGGTAACGAGGTGGCGATGGACAAACTATGTAATGGGAACCCAACTTGTGAGACAAGCCATTAATCTTGGTAAGGCAGAGATGACCGGTGGACTATGTCTGTTCACTGTAACAGGAACAGTAACATTAGGATTTCATGCCTCTCTTGACTCCTTCCAGGCATGTCCTGTGTTCTGCTTTTCTGAACAGAACACTACCACATTTCCCAAAGGATCTGAACTATAATATCACCATTGGTTTTGTATTCATAATGCCTCCAGGAACAGGGCAGATGATCTACGTAGGTCAGGTCACAGAATCATTAAACAATTCTCTGTTAATAAATAAATATGTCAAATTCAAGTCAACCTAAAGTTTATGTAGATTAAAATGTGGCAGCTCTTATTCACAAGCATTTTTCTGTGTGCTCTGGTTTCCTTCTATGTTACATAAAAAAGAAAGTCAGGTGAATTGGAGACTCTGACTTGAGCTACAACCTAAAAGTCTGTGTAACCCTGCTCATATTAAAGATATATTAAAAAATAACTGATGTGTCCTGTGTTTATTTTGTAGAAATTATGGCGGTGATTATGAGCTGATTAAAAACAGTTGTTTTTAAATCATTTTCAGGGCTCAGCAGGAATATGTAGCATTTGTTGTGCTGTTGTAACAGTGCTCTATGTGACTACAAAGACTAATTAAAGCATTCTGACACATGTTTGAAATCATAGATCGGTTCATGCACCAAATCCTGATATTCAGCAGTAGTATGTGCAGGGTCCTGGGATTCTCAGAAAAGAACTGTTAAGTTGAGACACTAAGGCCAGCAAGTTGTTATTGAGCCAATTTTCTTGTTACTTGTCACCTTTAGTGAACTTGCTGGAACAGGTGTAATTTATTGTCCAGAAGTGAACATTAGGCAGAAAAAGTAAAGGAAAAGCTGACCTGGTTCTGCTAGCGTTTAGCTTAAATACCAGCCTGGCTCACCTTGACATTGTACTGCCTTGGTGCTAAGCAGAGCTTTACAGATGTCCATCACTTGGGTGCAGTGTGAAAAAAATGTGAAAAACCAGAAATGTGAGCTCCTCTTTATCTTTCCCCCTGTTGAAAAAAAAAAAAAATACACAAAAAATAACACAAAGATTTTTTTCTTACTGGAGTAAAAGTGAATGATTAAATAAACAAACAAATAAATAAATAAACCGGTTCGTGTTTTTTTCCATGCTTGTTTTCTGCACTTCTTCTTCATTACTGTAAAAACTCCACTGTGAGTGGTCCCCGTTTTAGATGACAACTTTCAGCTTACACATAGCATATTGTGCACTGCTGACACGCTGTAAGCTTGTTTGCAAACTGCACACGAGCACGTCCCTGCCACCCCTGGAATTCCTATAATCCTTCTCTCTGCATAGTACTACACAAATTGACCAAGATGTGACCAAGAATCTGCATTTACCCTATGTGCCTCTGTGCACACTAGATTGTTTACTAAAACAGAGATATAACACACAAGGGGCACTTCTTTTCTTTCACCTTGGGCACAAGCCTGCAAGAAGTGACGACAAATGGCAAAGGAGGAGCATATGTTTTTAAATGTGGAAAAAATCTCTGCACAGACAGGAGGCATCACATTAAAAAAAGTGTGGCTCCTTTGGAGCGATCAAGATTTATAGTGTTATTAATCGCTGCGTAAATAACATAAACATATCAGTACCTACCTGCTGGCACCATGAAGATAAGCCAATTTCATTAATCAATATATGATCATATTGTTGCTTCATATGTAGGCAATATGAATTTGAAGTAAGGCATTTAGCACATATTCTGACTGAAACAGCATTTGCATGGTGTGCAGACTCCATCTACTCAGCACATTGCAGGCCTACACCAGTTTAGTATATGCAGTCTATGGTACAGACCCCCACACAGTCTTATAGTAATGATGTCATTACTATAACAAACAATTTATGCAACTTGTTTGAAAGCTTGTTTTAAAAGCTATTTTTTCTCTTTCAGTAATTAAAAAACCAAACAAACGGAAAATTAAATAAACTCAACGCCCTTCAGTACATCTCTGACTTGCTAACAGTTTATAACCCAGTCAGACCTCTCAGGTCATCAGGTGCAGATCTTTTAACTGTTCCCAGATTTAGATCTAAGTGTGCTGAGGGTGATTTCAGCTATTGTGGGCCTGTTCGCTGGAATAAGCTGCCTGCTGACCTGAGATCAATTACTGTGCATACATTTAAAAACCTTTTTATTCACACAGTCTCACACTTATTAGGTGTTGTTGTTTTGTTTCATTTCATTTTGCTGTTTTCACTTCCTTAAGGCACTGTAAACCTACACAGGTTTTTATCTTATGTGTTAAGCACAGTAAGTTTACATGTAATCAAATGTGCTATATAAATAAAATTACCATTGCTATATTTACAATTTTAATTTGTTTTGATTATTATTATTATTATTATTGCTTTAAAAAAAATAAAAGTATGGCGAGGGAAGTTGGCCCTGATGCTACCTGAAGGTAGGCTACCTGTTAGGTAATGGTCCTGTATGGCTACAACTGACAAACTCATACTGCTAGTCGCAGTCGCTTGATTAACTCACCTTTTCATCTCAACACACCTGGATGTATGATGGTCAGTTTAACCTGGCTAATAGCCTACTCACATTTTTCATCTACTGAGCAGTTAATAACACTTCAGCGCTGTTTCTTCAGGAGGAAGGGCTGTTTGCCTGCTGTTCTGCTGCTGATGTCGCTCCATTCCAGTTGTCCTCATAAAGTAAAAATGGAACACATTTGCAGTGAAACAAGTTTTGCAGTCAGCTTGTTAGAAATGGACTTCTCCCGAGCACTGAGGATTGCTGCTTCACTTCAACAAGCTAAGTATTTGCCTCTGGTGCTAACTTTAGGTGCTGAGTAGTTTGACCAGTGTTTGTATGATTGGCTAATGTGCTACTCCTGGTTGTTTGAGGTTGTCCTTTTAATCTGCTTGTGTTTTTTGGCCTCGTGACTGATGCTGTTTGTCATAGTTTAACAGCCTTTAGAAATTTAAAGAGTATTAACTGTGAACTGTTGGATGTTTGGCACTGCACTCTGTCATCATACTAATGATTCACTGGTATTGAAACAGTAGTGTGATATTTTGAACTTTACATATGTGAGCTGCATACAGCATTGTTTGTTTATATATATATATATATATATATATATATATATATATATATAACAAAGAAATAATAATAATATATTGATTTATTCCATTCCATAAAAAAAGATAATAAAAAAATGTATTTTTAAAATAACTTTATTACAAAGTAATAAACCTGCTTCTCCGACAATCTCATGCATTGACTAATGGGTCTACCTATTTGATGACTTCTAAAGCTGTGTAGTGCTGGTAAAAGACATTCCTTCATTCTGTTTTTCAGTCACGTATGCATATATTCCCCTGCCAAGTTCTTGGAAGCTGCTGGTTTTGGGACCACAGAAGGATTTTCTGAAGACTCTTTTGGGGTTAACCTCATCTAGTAGTGTGTTTCATATCTGGATCTGCAAAAATATGTTTTCCAATAATTAAGAAAAGGATTGCAGAGTGTGAAGACATTTTTTGTTGCTGTTGCATACTGTCTCTTTGCCTTTATAGTTGTTTCTAAGGAATTCTTAAAATGGCAGGCAAAACATGAATTCTCAGAAATAAAAATAACTGTCGATAATGGGTTAGCATTGCATTTTGGATCATTATATTTTCCAGGGTTTTTGCTAACACTGAAGATATTGTTCAAATCCAATTCCTAATTTGCAACTCTGTTTAATTTCTCTGTGGCAGCAATAATGTCACAGCTACAAACATAAAACACACTATTTAGGGGACGAGCTCACTCTATAATATAAGGGCTTGACTTGTTCCATTCAAAGAGACAAGCTGTTATGAATAAATAAACGCATAGTGAATACAGAACAACCCTCTTTTGTCATTATTGTTTAGATTACAAAGAGAGTGGTGTTACACCCGAGACAATATCATACTATATATCTATCATTCTGCCATGAAACAACCTTTGTAGTGTCAAAGCCACTACTGTGCATTCTTCTTTCAATTTAGGCCTATTTGATGTCTATACTGCTTCCAATTATCCATATGCTGTTTCCATCTCTAGGGACAAAAACAGTTCATAAAGAATAAATGAATGCAAATTATAAAATTGACTTCGTTATGGGGAATTATGCAATACTTTAATTGCCAAGTCATCTAATCACTATTTTTTATCTCTTGAAAGATGGTTAAGTGCAGAATGGTGAACTAAAAGACACTCAATGTAGTCTGTCAGTGTTGATCTGAGGTCACGCCAAGTTATTAACCCCTCCGCTTGAATCACTCTGTCATGGGTAAACAGTCAGGGGAAAATAATCGTACTCTGCTTGCCTCCTTCTCACCTCTGACTATTTGACATCTGCTAGGACAAACTTCCTGCTGCCTTTTTTCTCTTAACATCACACATAGGTATTCTTCTACAATAGCACACAGTCATGGGATTGTGCCTTGGGTTGTTTTTAACAGAATGTGCATCCACCATGTATCTTTTCCATTATCATAGCTGCCCGTGACATTTCTGACATCCCAATCAAGAGTTCTTGAGAGATGTTTTCAGGCAGTGATTTAACATGACATATTTCATCACATACATACATACATACAGTTAAAACAATAATTCAACGTTACAGTGTTATTTAATATGTCTGTAATAACATGAGTGCCTGATGTCACGGTTACTAAACTTTAAAAAAAAAATCTAAATATTGAATTTAACAGTAAAATCGTAGAATGTTTAAGTCTAAAGAGCATCAACTTTACTCATCATTTTCATACTGGTAATACTGGTATTAGTATTAAATGTTTGTTAGGAGACTTCTCCATTCATAACCCTTTACAATAGCTTAAAAAACACGAAATCTCTGTCTGTCTGTGTGTTTGTTTGTTTCTTTGTCCGTGAACTCCTCCTAGACCATCAGGAGCTTTGCAACCAAACTTGGCACACAGCAGAGCCCTTAAGTAAGTCAGAGTCATGTCAGTGGGGGTTCAGAATTCGAGGTGGTCATGTGGGTCATGTAGCCTTCAAATAGTTCCCGCAAGTGCTTAGCGGGTAGTTGGAATGTGTGCTCATAACATACAGACTTGTTTTTTAACTTCTTACCTCTTGCATCTCAAACTTCTGTGCTGCTATATCTCTATGGCGCGGCTAGCGCATGTTCCTAACTTCCGGAACTATTGCAAAGCTCCTTGATCCGCCATTGCTGTAAAAAAAAAAAAAAAAAAAAGGCTTAATAACACC
>VUQS01071228.1:0-32399 GCA_015108495.1 Heterochromis multidens
ATGGTTACCTTTAGTAGTCATTTGCACCTGTGTGTGTCAACTTGTGTGTATGTTATCATGCCAAAACTTCCAGGGTATGTAAACTTTTGATGAGGGTCATTTGGATAGTTTCTGTTGTCCTTATGATTTAAAAAGGGCAAACATAACTGTTTGATAATAAATGGCTTCACCCAACCACTAACCATGAGTGAAAGGCTGTGGTGGCTGTGTTGAGAAATAAAGATGTTCATACCAAATATTGACTTCCAAGCCATTAAACTTTTGAGCACAGCTGTACATCTGGCCCTTCAGTTGATCCATTTACTGTTCATCAAAGCCTCATCAGAAATAGTCTCAGTGGAAGGGTGGCTCTGAAGAAGCCATTCTTAAGGAAGGGAAACGGAGAAAAAAGACTGAGGTGTGCCAATTTACACAAGAACTGGACTGAATGAATGAATAGAAAATATACCAGAATAAATGGATATTTATGGTATTGTGGCAAAAATGTTCTATCATAAGTGATCATGATTTTTAAAATAAGTAATTGCCTTTATTTCCTGCAGCTTCATCACAAAACTGACCAGTTATTCACAAGCATGTCTGACATCCATATATCTCAAACTGACATCTATTTCATTTGTTATTATCCAACTTATATTTATCACTATTTATATGTTAAACAGCACTGACAAACATCCATTGTCTTTCTATGAACTAAATACATCTAACATATCTGAAATGATGAACCATAAATTCAGAGCTCAGTTACTTGACACTGTTTATTCTTCAGTGTAGCTCACATTGCAAGTCTTCATTGCTGGAGGGAATGACAGGAGAGGAGTCATGGTTATGTTTGTGTATGCGCATGTGTATGAACAGACAGGGTTGGTGACCTTTTCAAGGAGCTATCATTTAATCAACACTGACAGCCATTTAGAGACCACTTACCATTCATCTGGTCTACAAGATTAGGCCCTCCAGTGAAACTACATAGTGATCAAATCATGGTCCCCAGACAGGATAGTGACAGCAAGAAAATACAAAATCAATATTTTAGTGGTGACAGTTCATATTTTAGGGGTTCAGGCAGCAACAGGCAACAATCTTCCAACCATTCTTATATTTTACCTGCTTACTATACAGGGTTGTAACAGGCAGAAGATAAAGCAGGTCACCAGCTCACAAAACTATCACATACAACCAACCTTTTTTTTTTTGGCTGAATACTGCTGAAAAACCGGGACAAGTTTCCAAGTTTCCCTTCCTTAAGATAGGCTTCTTGACAGCCACTGAGGTCATTTCTGATGAGGCTTCAGTGAACAGTAGATGGATCAGCTGAAGGGCCAGATGTATCTCTTAGGTCCTGTATCAAGTCTTTGCTGGATTTTTTCCCTGTTTCTTGAGGACATGATTTTCAGATACTGTTCATCTGCTGTAGATAGTCTTTTTTTTGGCCTGCAACCGCTTTCTTTGTCCTCCACTTGACCAGTTTCCTCAAATTATTATTTGACACACCACACACCATGCCAACAAAACTGCAGGCTAGTATTTTTGCACCAAAAAGGTGATTCCCAAAGAGCTTTTAACCAAAAACTTGGCATAGCCTGCAGTTTTGTTAAAAAAAAAAAAAAATCTTGAAAGTGATTGCATCAGGTCGTATAATCTTAATGCAGAGGGATGAAGGACATTCAAAGCTCTTCTTTGGATGTTGGCTGCCTTTTATTCTGTTTTCTGTCAAGATGATCCCACATTGCTTCAATAATGTTGAGGTCTGAGCTCTGGGGAGGCCAATCCACAACTGATAGTGTTCCATTGTGTGTTTTTTTTATCCAGGTAGGCTTTTACTGCATTGGCAGTGTGTTTGGGATCACTGTCATGCTAAAAAAGTCAGATCAGACACTTTCCAGATGGTATTGCATGGTACATCAAAATCTGACTTTACTTTTCTGTGTTCATAATTCCATCAGTTTTGACGAGATCTCCAACAACACTGGCTGAAATGCAGCCCCAAACCATGACAGAGCCTCCACTGTGTTTTACAGATGGTAGACACTCACTGTTTTATCTTTGTCCTTCAGTTCTTTTTTTGTCCTCCACTTGTCCAGTTTCCTCATTTTTTAAGGGCTTACTGCACAGCATGCTGAGATATGCCAAGTTTTTGGTTAAAAGCTCTTTGGAAATTACCTTTTTAGGTGCAAAAACACTATTTTATGCCTGTCAAACTGTGTTATGTTTGGCATTTTTCATAGATAGATCTAAAGAAATTGGAACAAATAATGTGTTTTCTCGACAGACTGCTAGTAAGAAAGTGCCTAAAGATACAATTTTAAATTGGTTCTTTGCCAAGTTGTCTGTTATGTGTGGACACAACACTGGTTCATCCCTCGAGTTAGGTGGCTTTTTTCTGCTTGAATGATTCATAGGTCTGTATTACGTGGTTCAAAAAACAAACATCATTCCTCTGAAAATGGTCAGGTACAAGGACTGGACTGAAAATGCGTGAAAAAGCAGCCAATGTCCAAAGAAAAACTTTTAAAGACCTTCAGAAAGCCTGGAGAACTATTGCTCAAGACCACAAGGCAAAGGCTTTAAAAAATTACAAGAAAGTCTGAGTCCTGGGATGCAAAATATAAAGAAAGCAGGGGTGACACAAGACTTTTGCAAAGTACTGTAAGAAATGTGCATATCATTTTGAGAACATCACTGCTGGTATAAAGGACATCACATTATAATGATCCCAGATAGTCGTGATGTTGAGGTCTTTGAAGAGTAGGGCTCATTCAGGAGACATTCAGAACATTCTAGAAACATTTAATGAAGCATCAGTGTAGGATGTCGTTACTCAACGTCCTAAAAGCCCTAAAGGGAACGTTCTCATATTGTCCCCCAAAAGTCCTCTTTGTGGTTTGCCAACAGTCCTGAATGAGGCGTCGTCGTGAGTAACGGAGACTATAGGAGAACGTGATGTAAATGTTCCAAATGTCATCACAACAATATTTCCATGTGACTATTAAATAACCAAAATGGAACATCCTGTGAAACTCATACATAGGGAATGCTCATGTGAATGTTCCTACTGAGCCTTCAGTGAGATGTTTCCGATGACCAAATGGGAGCATATGGTAGTATTATTTAAATGTTCCAAATTTTCTATATGTAATGCTGCAATTTGACAGCATTTTCAAAACCAAAAGTGGAGGTTTTAGGAATGTCCCCAATTTTCTGTGATGTTTCTGGAAATTCGTCACCTTTGGAGAACGTTATGCAAGTTCCTCAGAAGGTTCCCTTCTGCTTGTGAAGCCAGTGTCAAAGCAAAGAGTGTTCTTGGTGCTTGGATTATACAATCAAGATATCTATTCCTCCTCAACTTTGACCGCTCTTTTCTTTCCACTCTCTCACTCCACACACAAAGGGCCCAAGAGACAGGATGAAGATTGAACTGAGGACATTAAGAGTCTAAAATGCCACTTACGATAGCAGCCCTCAGGACAAGAAACTGAAGGTTTAATATTTCAAAAATAGTCAAGTCCAGTTTTTGATGTAATATAGAAAACTAACTCACTAAAAGTAAACACACACATACCACTTGCACACACAACTCTGAAGACCGGTTTACTGTGAGTACTTGGCCGTATTCATCCAGTGACACGTTTCACGCACCGCTGCTGCAAACATGAGAAGTGCATACCGGAAACAGGCTGACAAGGATAAAAGCAAGAGCACCAGCACGGGGCACAGAACTACTTCTTTTGTCTGAGGCAGCCTCTAAACCTACCCGGCTGCATGTTTGTCATATTAAATATGAAGCAATTACACATCTACACTGCTTCTCAATCTTGCATTTTAAATAAATAAAAAAAAATTCCCCTGTTCTGTGAAAAACAGCTCATGGTAGAATCAGACATCCCTGCTCCACACTTCTCTCCAGACAGACTTGTGCAATGCATTGATAGTGGACTAAGGAATGAATTGATCAAGTTACATTTGGATGAATAAATTAGTTGGCCAAGTTGTACCAGAATACATTTACATCCAGATGAGATTACAGTCCTGACACACAAGCTCATTACTGGCCTCTAAAGCTTCCTCCAGACGTCATCACCCAATTGCATCCCAACTCATTCAGCCGATTGCTGCTGTGACTGTGGGAATAATATGTACAGTAACTGGCTGATTGAAGTGATAAATTTCAGGAAGGGAACACAGAGAAGCTACCAGCCAAGCATAATGAAGCTAGATTTTACTTACAACACTAAAGAGACTCCAAGGTACAGTAAAACTAAATGTTTAAAAATTTGAGGTTAAGGGTTTTCTCAGTTAAAGGCTAAACAGCACAGCTTCTGTCAACAATCTTCGAATGATAATCCCTCTGCAGTTCGCAGTGACCTCCATTTGCATTTCATTGTTAAAAAAAAAACAAGCCCATTATCTCCAAGAAAAAAAATCCCCTGTTTATCCAAATATAAAGAAATATGAAACAGGGTCTCTTTTTTATGAGGTCTGGTGGTACAAGGAGAAGAAAAGGGCTGAATAATCTAAACATGTACGCACATGTATGCACTACTTGTTGTATATTCAGTACAATATATTTATACACTTTTTACTTCAGTTATTTATCTGACATCCACTTTGGAGATTCAGATTTTGCATTCAAAACATAAGATGGCTTATAAAATACAACACACTGCGCAGATTAAAGAACCCAACAGAATGTTAAAGTTATTGGATCATCTTAGTTAGCTACAACACATACAAAAGTACAGACATTGTGTACTTAGGTAGAACTATAGATACTTGTGTTACAAAATACTCCGGTAAAAGCTGAGGTACTGATTCAACTTCTTTACTCAAGTAAAAGTAAAAAAGTACAGGCTCTGAAATGTACTCAAAGTAAGAAAGTAAAAAGAAGCTCTTTTGAGGACGTTTCTATCAACTATTTTTGTGCAAAGCTAACTGAACCTTGTGCTATATTAATATAATAAAATGATATTAGTACATGGAATACGAACGTTATTTCAGTCTAAATTTTAATTATAATGAATGTACTCAGCTTGAATCAGTTATGTCGAACATGAGCAGAGAAAAAGAAGGAGAAGTTTTAAAAATAGCTCTATTTTCTGTTGCCTACATTGTAGAGGGTGACTTTACCTCCACACCTAAACAGGGAAATGAGTACAGTCTGGGGTTAAAGTGGGATTCAGCAGGTGGGGCACCCTAAAATCAGCTGAGTATTTTCATGCAACACAAAGTTAGTTACAGATCCAATATCTAATTTAAAAATGAATACTTACATGTAAGATTTAAATTTCCAGTTTATCAGATACCACTGAGCAGTTCTTACCTTTAAATATAACCTCTCTTCTTCCTCTGCTGTCCTGTCTTATCTTTCTTATCTCTCTCCATCTGAGTGAAGTTATCTCTCATCCTTTTCTCTCCCTAGGAAAACAGCAGCTGGACCTTTAGCAGACACAGTGTGAGACAGACTGCACACAAACAGTTTGTGTGTTTGCTAATATTTGTTGAGCTGATAGAAACATTGCATTTAAAATTACCTGCCACTTAAAAAATGTTACTCCCTTTATACTCACTGCTCTTCTGTAGGGATAGCTAGATGCTGAAGTACCGCGAACACAACTTATCATTCCGGTGTTGTGCCAAAAAACACTGGCCCACTTTAACCCCTGACTATGGTGCCATAAATTATGCATAAATTATATGGTTTTTGCCTCTTTCATCTCTTTGTATGCGATAACCCCCCCCCATTTAAATATTTGCACTTCGTTACTTCCCACCTCTGCATCGTACACTACCTGCTCAACAGCAAAGGGTTGGCAAAGACAGAAAGCTGGTGAAAATAGTTGTATTATTGGAGTTGTAGTAATCTAATAAACAAAAACACGACTAACAAGTTTAAAACAGTATCCATCCATTTTCTTCCACTTATCCAGTTCAGGGTCACAGGAGGGCTGAAGCCTATCCCAGCTGTCAGAGCGAAAGGTACACTCTGGACAGGCTGGCGGTCTATCACAGGGCTAACACAAAGACAGACAACCATTCACATTCACACTTATGGCCTATTTAGAATTACCAGTTAAACTAACCCCTGCATGTCTTTGGACTATGGGAGTACCAGAGTACCCCCAAGAGAACCCACGCAGGCAGGGGGAGAACATACAAACTCCAAGCAGAAAGGCATCAGCCAGCTACTGGACTCAAACCAATAAACTTCTTGCCATGAGGCAACAGTGCTAACTACCACATGACCATGCTGCCCAGTAACGCAGTAATACAGCATATCAAATTAAAAATAATAACACAACATTGCCATGCTTATAACTTGTTTCCACTGCCACAAAAAGGTTAACAGCAGTGTGAAAATGTATTGGTATTTTGAACACAAATACAGCAGCTGAAGAAATAGTCATTGTCTGTTAACTTTAATGACCACATGGCCAAGCTGGCGATCCTTAAACCTAATGGCAGAGCATTATAGAAAAAAATTCAAATTAAAAATAAAACAATTTACAACATGATAACTCTTAAACATATCAAATATACCTCTCTAAAGCAACATATTAATTAGAAAAGCTACAGCATCAAGTATACAAAATCCAAAGTCCAGTAGAATATCAGTAGAGTAATCAGGGTGTAATTATATGTGTGAATGTGTTGTGTTACACATCATCAGCAAAGTGCTGAACTAATTAATATTCCTGCTGGATCCCTAACCATGCAGAATGACTGTTAATTCAAAGGGCATGCTTGCAGAATAAAATGATTAAATTAAATTACTAGGTTCAATTCATTCAGTTTCATTTTCCTATACTGCCACAGTCCTCCTGGAAAAAAACACAGCCGGCTTGCTGGTGCACAGGATCAAAGTGACAGGGCTGAAATGCCCTGCAGCTTAAAGTGAAAAGACTGGACACAAATGGAAGGGGAAAACAACACAGCGTGTGGAAAGGTAAAGGCTTTCCTACAGGGAAATCTGCTGAAGGCAAGGATACTCAAGAGGAAGACAGGACACCCTGATCAGTGGCTTAAGTGCTCAAACAATCACGCACATTGAGCATGCACACAGACTTCTGCAGCACGCCTGAAGAAGCACTAAGCAAACATATTTACTGAGTAATTATTCTTTCATGATGTGAATTGCAGTTTATTAAATGCTTTTTAATGAGTGTTATAAACTGGATCGTGATGCATTAGACTTGGATTAAAATAGAAGAAAGAGCTAACCCTTCTAAACCATTTGAAGGACATTGCCTAAAGAGTGGTCACATCAGCACCTGTCACTTCTTGCCTTCAGATGTTCTATAGATGCCTTGTGACACTCTGCACTACCCATGTATAACACAGCACAAAGCCATAACCTTCTGTGTCTCCATGCACCATCACATATTCAGGCAGATGTCTGACTATGAGATGCAAGGAAGAAGAGGAAGAGCAGCTGTGCAGAATGAGAAGTGAAAGGTGAAGTCGAGGGCTTCCAGTGATTGCAGGGCAGGTTATTGTGGACGCATGTTGGCAGGTACACGTTACAGCTCTGAGAAATTGCTGCTGTTCATGGTTTACAGCTGGCAATAAGGACAAGGCAGTGGTGTTGATGACCCCATGAGCTGATGGACTGCTTTGTGTGTTAGAGCACAAAAGAAAACTGACCTCATGGGATAAACTAAAGAAACAGAACAAATAATTTCTCTCCATTAGAGGAACATCTTAAATGTACGAGTTTAACAAATGTTTTGTGGCTAAATGTTTAATTAAATAACTAAGAAAATGTTGATTTGCAGTGTAATCTCCATAAGAGTTCACATTAATCTAAATCATTAAATCCTGAGCTCTGTGTTTTGACATTTATTCGTAGCTTCTAAATAAAGTGTGCCTCTTATAAGATGCCCTTGAACAGGTTACACTGGATTTATTCCTGAATGTGCACAGGGTAATAAAAGAAACTGATACTTAAATGGACTTCTAATCAAAAAAACAGCAGATTATATTTAATGTGGCAGGTCTGATCAGAGAGATGAAGCACACATTGTTCTTGAAAGTAAGTCTAGTTCAGTATGACCTTTGAACTGGCTGTCTCTATATGTAGGTCGCAAGTGTGACCTATAATTTTGTTAATAATAATGGCACACAAACACACACACCCACACACTCACACACACACAGACACACAACAAACTCAGAATATAAAATTAGATTACTATACTGGTAGAAAGCAGGTTGGCTGCCTGTCAGTTACACTCAACACAACACTGATGTGTACTGACAGCTTGGTTATGAGACAAATCGTTGAAAAAAAATCTGACACAGTTCTACAGCTGGATCAATGTAAACATTCAAACCAACACTAACTCATTGCATATGAATGTTGACTGGAATTGATCTGTAGATGTAATGCTGTAGTTGTATTGTACCTTCTGCTGTAGTGAAGATTATTAGTGGCACCTTTTGGTTACACAGCTGTCAGAGGCCCAATCCCAATTCCCCCAACTGGCCTGATCAACTGGCTGATTGGGTAAGGGGGTGGGTGGGGAGTCCAGGTTCTTTTGGAGATTGCATGGTCACAGGTCATCGTCCTCCAGACAGACCTCTGTGCTCTATTTGGGGGGCTAGATGACCACCAGAAATTGTACACGCTGCATGTTTGGGTGCAAGTGGGGAATTGGAATAGGGCCAGAGGGTTGTTGATTTAACCCCTGCAAGTTCAAAGTTGGCATATTCTCTGTGAACCACATGTAAACATACTGTTTTTTCTTTGTACACGTCAAACCAATCTTACAGTATACAAATTTGTGTTCCCGACTGATGTACTATTCCACTGCAGTGCCATCTGTCAGAGACATGTTAGCATCAACGAAAGTAGATGTCACAGACAGTATAGGCTTGTTTATGTTGCCTAAACTGGTGACATAATGAGTTCACAGAGTGAGACATTGTCTACGAGGCCACAGATGAAGTGTAAATATGGTGACATCACCTGTAAAGCAGAGCTTATTTCATTTATTAGTAAGATATTATCATGGACACACACACTAGGTGGTGTAGTCCGGATAGGCCCTGCTTTCTTTATCTATCCGGGAGAAGAAATTATTTATTTATTTATATTTAAACAGAACCTGACAGAACTGTGACAAAACAATGTTGAAAGGACTACGACAACTGTATGTATGAGATAGTACAGGAGTTATAGTATAACAAAGAGATGAACGGACAACATGTTGGATGGTTTGTCATAAAATGCTTTTGTGCTCTTGGCATTCATCTGCAGCACACCACTCATCCATCTCTCTTGCTTTTATTCATATGGTGCCTACCTTCAGGCTGGCTAATATTATATACACTTACCTTTGAAAGCTAGGTCACCATTCAAACATATGAGCATTAGACAAATGACATGCAGCAGGCCAAAAATCAAATGTTGCCTCAATTATTATTCATGCTAAAATATATTTCTAAAGTTTATTATGTAGTTTTATAGAGTGCTGGAGGGATGACTTTCTTTTAGTAAGCCAACCTGGAAATTAGCATCACTTCAGTTCGCGCAACAAAACGGCTGTCAAGGTAAGGATAGAGGCAGACACGAAAACAAAAGGCAAGTCTTTATTTGGCTGATAAAGTCCAAATAATAAGCAAATCCACAGGGCACACAGCAAAAGTCCACACTGAAACATAGAGGCGATACAAATGGACAAACACAACAAGGAGCACAGTATTATATATACACATACAAACAGGATACCAGTCAGGGCAGGACACAGGAGGATACAATTAACAGCAGGTGAAAACAATCAGGAAAGCAGGGGAAGACAAAGACTAGGAATAGAAACACTAAAGACACAAAAAGAAATATAATTACTAAAATAAACCAGAAAGACAAAAGCACAAATGAACACAGACACAACACTGGGAAAACTATAATAATAGAATTAAACCAGGAACAAAAAATAAATAAATAAAAAAGGATAAAAACAAACAAACAATATAATAAGGAACCAAAACTCTCACACATAACCAAACCCTGGGACCATGACAACAGCAGTGGGATTTTTCTACTGGTTTTTGGATTACTGATGAAAATAATACTTGTGGGAAATAAATGGGTATAATAGTTAGATGAATAGCACAAATACCTTTTTTGATATTTCAGAGTAAAGCTAAAACTGTGAGAGAGGACCATGATGATATGCAATAATGATCCCAGGTCAGATTCACAACAAGACTTTCCAGTAACATGAAATGGATCTGGGCCAGCTGAGTCTCCAAGGTGTCTCAGTCATTCGATGTTCAACACTGATCTCCTTCCATACCTAAAATTTGTGGCACACACACACACACACACACACACACACACACACACACACACACACACACACACACACACACACAAAACATCCACAGAGGGAGAAAAATACCACAAAGGTCATCACAGTTTCCCTCTCTTTTGCTGCTAAAAGTCAATCATGTGCATATTTCTACACACTGGCAAGTGGCCCAGTGGCAGTCTGCCATGCCATTCAGCCATGAGAGACAGACTGAGCAATGTGCGTGCCTGTGGATTGAACCAAACCTGTTGTAAAAGCTTGCTTTTTAATCATTTCTTTTGGTCCAATTGAATGTATTACCACAAAGGACAAGACAATCAGTGCCAGGAAGTGCACAAAAAGACATTTGAAAGTCAATTTTATTTGTAATGGGTGAGTCAAGACTCAGGCTAAGATGAATGTCCCAGACAGACATCCACAAAATTAATCAGGTGATCATAGAAGTAGATTTTAGAGTAGCAGCTCGTATCCATTAATTTAGGATGGGTGAGAGCACATGGTAGATGTGGGGAGAGAGGCCGGCCAAAAAAATTAAATAAATTAGTTTTGCTGTGTCACATGGTTTCCTGAGGGTAAAGATGTCATGAATCTCACATTAAATGAAAGCAGATATATTTGAGACTGTATTAAATATTACTTCAGGGGAAAAAGGGCACACATTTCCAAAATAGCATTAACAAAAATTATGTATGAAAAGAAAACATGATGGCTGGGTGTGACAGTTAGTGCTGTGCCTGTTTTGTGATATGCCCTTGATAATAAATAATGAATATAACCCAGATATTCATGGTAAGTTACACTTTATTGATCCCCCGGAGGATTTTATTAACAATTCATGAGAAGCAGATTCCCACAGTATAACATGCTTGGTAACAAATACAATGTTAAATCTGTGGTTCTATGGTTTGAAAAATATTTCACTCATAAAAAAAACCCCCAAAAAGACCATACAATTTGAGTGAAAGGTGAATGAATGGGGGTCAAGGGATGGGGTCAAACAGGGTCAAGTGTTCAATGGGGGAACAATGTCATGTCTGTTGTAGAAGTGTAGTAGTGATTCACCAGGGAGTTAGTTATTCTGTTGTCCTCACCTCTGGTTAGTGTAATTAGTTCAGGTGAACAAAGTTTGCCGCTGATTCATGCTCGATCTTATCTTATCACCTTAGGACTCTCATGATAGAAGTTTACATACATTTATCATGGGCATGAATATCATGGTAATTTTGGACTTTTAATGATTTCTTTGAACCGTTCTTTTTCCAGGGTGGAATGATTGTACAGCATACATCTTTAATGACTTCAAAAAACAAGAATTGGGTGCAAAAGTTTGAATTTATTTTCGATTTTCTCTAATCAAACCGGGGTCAAAAGTACTGCATACAGGCTCAAATATATACATACAGCCCCACTAATATTTGGTCAAATGTCCCTTAGCAAGTTGTTGTTTGTCATATCACCCTTCAGATCAATTTGCTAAGTGATGAGAAATAATAATGCATACTATTGAAGCAAGTATTAGTTACACTGTTCAAAAATATGACAACAAGAAAAAAGAAAGAAGAAAAAAACGGGAAACGAAAACGAAATGGACTGACTTTAGAGCAGCTGTAAAATAAATAAATAAATAAAATAAAAGCTTTTACTAGTAGACTCCCAGAGGGATGTACTTGACCATGTTCCTTTATGAAGCTAAACATTATCCCTAATTTTTTTTCTTTGTTCTTACTTCCTTGCACACCAAACCCCTTTATACCAAATATCTATCTCAGTAACATAATGTCACACAAAGATTGGACTGATGCAATGCCAGCTGAAGGATAAAGGGTCAGGGGTCAAACTACAGCTTCATCTAAAGTGAATGCTCACACATGTCACACACACATAGCAATGACTTACAATATGAACTTTATTAAGTTTAACTGCTTTTTAACGCAAATATCTAATTAGGCAACCACAAGGCAGCAACTCAATGCATCTAGGCACGTAGCTATTGTCAAGACAACCTTCGGAAGTTCAAACATGGCAAAACTTGAGGCAGATGGGCTACAGCAGCAGAAAACCACAGTGGGTGCCACTCTTGTCAGCTAAGAACAGGAAACTGAGGATACAATTCACACAGTCTCACCAAAATTGAACAATAAAAGATTGTAAAAATGCTGCCTGGTCTGATGAGTCTCAATTTCTGCTGCGACATTCAGATCATAGGGTCGGAATTTAATGTAAGCAATGTGGAAGCATGAATCCATCCTGCTTTGTATCAACGGTTCAGGCTGGTGGTGTAATGGTGTGGGGGATAGTTTCTTGGCACACTCTTGGCCACTTATTGCCAACTGAGTATTGTTTAAATGACACAGCTTCCACAGTCACCAGATCTCAATCAAATAGAACACCTTTGGAAGATGGTGGAATGGGGGATTCGCATCATGGATGCGTAACAAACAAATTTGCAGCAACTGTGTGATGCTATCATGTGAATGTGGAACTAAATCTCTGAGGAATGTTTCGAGCACCTTCTTGAATCTGTGCCATGAAGAATTAAGGCTGTTCTGAAGGCAAAAGTGGGTCCAGCCTGGTAGTAGCAACCTGAGACCTAATAAAGTGGTCGTTGTATATACACTGACTTAAGATTAAGAGCTTAAGAGGAGATATTAATTGATCTTTTTTGAAAAATGACAATAAAATAGACACAAAGTAAGGAATGTATTGATATTTTGATCAGACATAGGCCACTGTGATCACAAGCTAGAGGTTTTCCTGTAACTTGTGAAAAGGAGAGTAAAACTAAAGGAGAATCTCATCAGTTTTCATCATGTTGAGATTGGCAGCTGGGTCTTTTGATGTGACTGGTAATCTTCCCAATGCCTGACAAGTTGCCTTGTGGCATTAAAGTACAACAAAGCAGCTGGGGCACACAAGGCACTTAGCTCATTGTGTTACGGAGATTTATTTTCTTTGTGGCCTTTTGACAGGAAGGCATTTGAAAATGTCACAAATTGTTCCTGCATTATTAGGATTCTACATACAATCTGACAGTACTTGCACATACATTTAGCCAACCTAAGTCACAACTGAGATAAGCTGTAGCATCCTAGTGGTTGGTCTGCGTTTTTGAAAAATAGTACAATGCTATTTAAAAATAAATGAGGGTAAACTGAGGAAAAATCTCCAAAGCAACATATCAAAAAGCAGATTGTTCATGCACAATCCTTCTACCAAAAATTCTGACTAACAGAACAAAATACACAGTGAGCAGTGAAAGGTGTGGCCGTGGACTGTGCATTTCTATTCCGAACAATACCTCCTGTTGTGAGTCTGATGCCAATGTGCTTTATCAAATCTGGCTGGACAATAACACCCACTGTCAGAGACACAAAGCCAGAGAGGTTATTGCAGTTTTGGACTGTGATAGAGTTGAAATGCATTAATTTAGCCAGGGCAGATGTGGTGTGCAGATGCACTCTGGCTTATAGCAACAGCTTCTCTGTCTGTATTGTTGGTTGATAAAAAGCAGACCGAGTGGAAACTGAAAAAAAAAAAAAAGCACTCTGGCGCTGCAGCAAGGAAAGAAACCAACTTAGAAGCTATCGGTTTCAAAAGGGCGACTGAAATGTGACTGAATATCTCCGAAATGAACTTTCATGTGGCTCATGTGAGAAATGTGAGAGGGAGACACTGTTTGTAAGGCAATGTCAAGACTACATCCCTGTGGGTTTTCCATGGTCAAACACACATGAAGAACTTCAGTATATACAGCGGAGCATTAATAATGAATCACCTGCCTTGTTGGCTCTGCATCAGTTGAGAAAAGGCAAACTAAGACATACTGTACTGCTTGAAGGTGAGAAAAAACCTTATCCAGCACATGAAAAATGTATGCACCTGCATGTTGCATGGATAATGTGTTTGTGAACACAAGTGTGGGAGGAGGAGCGTAAATTTACTCCTTTGATAAATAATAATAAACCAGCATGTGTGGGAGGGCTTCGTGGATGCTTCTCATTACATATCGTTTCTCTGGTGTTTTAGGCTCGGATATTCCCATGTTTGATTCTTGATGCATTGCTTTTTTGGTTCATTATGCATAGATTTTCAGTAGGAGTAATGATATTCATAGGTTCTGACATGCAGCTGTCCAAACCCAAATTATAACAACAACAAGCGTTCCCCAAGATTAAGGGTGACTGATCATCCAAGAGTCCACCCATACACGCACACACTGTATACATAAATACATGAAATCCCACAAATACAAACATGTGCTTGCTGGGAAATGAAGGCCTGGCTGACACACCACATCAGTCACATTACAGGCGTTAATAAACGTTGAGCAGGCCAGCCTAGTAGGTGGCATGACATTATTCCAGCTTATCAGCTGTCACCCTGGACTATCGTTACATGACAAGACCCAATTTGATGCTCATTAATAATCTATTTTTACCAAGTTTATACTGTTGTGAATCAAGGCCAGTGATGCCCAGTAGCATGTCTATAACAAAATGAAGGAGGCTGCAGAGAACAGTAGTAGGACAACCACCGAGAAGCACACATTAGAAACGCTGACTAATATTATCAAACCTTTACTGTCTCACATAAAACGTGATATTTTTAAAGCTGTTAAAAATAATCTAGGAATCTAGAATCTAGAAAGTGCTATGACAAAGATGCTTCTTTTGATGCTATTATAGTGGAAAAGGAATATTAAATGTATAATTCAAAAATGGGGATGGAGAAAGTTTTCAAACCACCTAAGCTGCTTTGAAGTGTTCATGGAAAAGTCCAAGATTCTTTCAATAAATTGTGTTCAGCTAATAGTTTCATACATCACCGTTAAATAGTAATTCATAATAGCAGCATGGCATCATTGACCAGTCTTCTACAACCAATTCTGTCAGTATGCTTGTGTCTTTAAGAATAAAACACAGCACCAGTATGGAAATGGACATGTGCTGCTTTTCTTGATTTCACATCAAAGCATAAATTCACTGTTTTTTAAATTTAATTATGAGGCTTATTAAAATATTAATTCCCATCTTTTATGAATGTGTATAGCACAACCATAAGCTTATTTTGAGAAACTCACTTTGCTGCAGCTTCTTCACCAACATTAAATATAGAACATACAGAACAGAATTATTACTAGTCTTCAAAAGTGATTTCCCTGTGAAATTATTTAATATCAATGGGAAACACTGTATTGCATTTAACTAGTGTATTGTTATGACTGCCGATATTAATAGTTCTTTATTTTCCCAGTGAGGCAACAGAAGTTAAAAAATAAGGCACAGATTAGTTTGAAAAGTGTAAGTGGAGCTCGTAACTGAGGGTGGGGGAGTCAAATCTTCTACACTGGAGGATTTGGATTTTGTGTGTGTCTGCTCAGCAAAAAAACAGGAGGAAGGAGAGTGAACTGCTGATCTAGGAGATCTGCTTCATCCCCTCCATGGCAGAGGTTATGGTAAACTATAAAAATCACAACATGGGATCAAGCTACTGTAATGCTGTTAGCCCGAGCCAAGCCCCATCAATATTTTCCACTAACCTAAAAGACGATCACCAGTCCACTCAAGTCCATTGCTGTATTTCTCTTAAAAAGGGCGCATCACTGTCCTTGGATGATTAATTATAAACTTGAGGAAAACAACAGACAAAATCTGGGATGTCAAAAAACTGCTTGTACTTCGATGTTACTTAAACACAGAATGAGTTTTAGTATTCACATTGAAGAGTGGGGTCACCATTAAATTAATCAGTCCCAATACCCAAAGTAGAGCGTGTTAATTGGATCTTTGACGAGACTCTCCAATGAATAATAGCAGCATCCTTTATTCTGCAGGCCTAGTTAATTCAGCAGCATGTCATTAGTTTTAGGTCGAAAGTTTTCAGCAGAGCCTTGGAGGGGCTCTGGAGAGAGGAAACTCAATTGCACATGTTTGCAGCATGTTTATCTGTTCATCCATAGATTCAGCGCCACAGTCACACACCTGTTGTGCTCCTGTCTGACCAGGACCACAACATTTGCACTGTATGGCTTTAAGTGTGTAATTACACTCCTCTATCACATGCATGTAGTTTAGCATCTAATTCTAAAATCATTGAGTTAAACCTTCTGCTACAACAGCTCGTGCTCTTAGAGTTTAGAAACTTCCTGCAGGATTTTTTATTTTATTTTTTGTCGTTCAAAAACCACATTTTTCCCCCATAAGGTCACACACAAAATTGGGCAAACAGCTGGTTCAGTCTTATGAAACTTGCCTACATTTAGACAAGTATTAGAGCCGAACATTATGCAGTGTTATTAGCAGAAGGCAGGAAGAAAATTACGATGGGCAAAATCCGTGTGCTGCATCTGAATTTCTCAGAGCCTCTCCTAAAGCCCCTGACATCACTTTGGGCCCAGCAATTTTGTGGTGATGTGCCAGTGTCAGCTGTTTGACAGTGGCACCAGTCTTTATTATTTATGTATTTATTAGTGGAAATTCTTGGAACAGACAGGAAGGCTTGTATTAATGGGCCTATTTGGGTACTGGGGCCATTGTCATGTTGAAGTAATGCCTGTTTCAACATGACCATGGCATGTTTTGTTTTATTTCTCTGAATTGAATACATTTTATACATGCATTGCATTATTTATTTTTTTTAATTAAAAAACCGGCCAGTTCTTATAAAACAGAAAGAACAACCAAAAGAATAAATAGCTGCCACTTTCTGAAATTCCCATTAAATTATTTTAAAAAACATTTTCAGTTGTTCTCCAGAATCCTGACACGACCTTTTGGATTTATGAAATGAAACAGAAGAAACTGAGTTAAAAATAAAAAAAACAAAACAAAAAAAAAAACATTAAGTGATAAATAAGAGAAAATGACGTACAACGCAGCTTGAAGAGACAAAGAAACAGCAGGGATGCACAAAGAGAAAGAAGCATGACACACACAAACACACGAAGGGAGGGAGAGAGAGAGAGAGAGGACTTGCACCTCCTTCTTTTTATGTGGCAGTCCGGCTCCTCTGCCTCCCTCGCTGTCTCTCTTTCACTCACGCTGTCTCTCGCAGCTACATCTCTTCATTACTCCGTCTGCTTCGCACCCCCTTTTCCTCCTTTCTTGTTATTCCCCTTCATTTCTTTTTTTTTTTTTATACATACCTTTCCACTCTTCATATTCGACATGCTCTTCACGTGAAGTCCACCAACCAACTTGCAGACTCGGTGGATGTCGAGTAAACAAAAGCAGGCAAATGCTCTGACGGGGAATTAAAGAAAAGAAAACACGCACGCTCGCATCTTTCGTTGAGTGCCTTGGCTTGAACGGAGCAACAGTATGGATCTCTCATTCATGGCTGCACAGGTGAGACGTTTCGCCTCCAAACTGCTCAAATATGTTTGGCTTGTCTGAACTTTTTATTAATATATTTTGCCCGCTGTTTTCAAGGGCGTGGTCGACAAACAAGTTCATATCACGCTTTGACAGTTCACAATAATTGCAATGTCTAAACATGGCTCAGGATGGATGGCGTCACATCTTTATACGCGCACATTCCATTAACATTGTGTGAGTAACAGTGGGACGTGGTTGAACTCCAGTATCATTGCAATAGTCTTCAAGTAAATACTTTTGTTGCAGTTATCCTTTCAAAGTTTTTAGCTCTAGAGTTTTTTTTTTGTTTGTTTTTTTGCTTCATCATTAGGCGTTGAATGTCTTTGACTTACTGCACTTTTGTGTGCTTTTGTGTCAGAATGAAAAATAATGAGTGTCAAATGTAGAATTTAAGCTGGAACCACAACATGCATTTGGTACTCTTATTCATTTTGTTTTATTTTTGGCATTCGAATTGCACCAGCTTTACTGGCCCAAATCATATTTTGTAATTCATGCAAATATGGTATTGCAGTGCTTTGCATAATACGTGCTGAAGTGATTTTGGCTCCACGGAGGACATGTGTTATTGTGCATCTGTTTAGGACATGGGGTTTGTTTTGATATTCTCCTTGCCCCTCTCTCTGTCTCTCTCTCTCTCTCTCTCTCTCTCTCAGTGTCTGGCAGCTTATGGTTTATTTGGTGCCATCTACTTTGCCATTCTCCACACAACTACTATTAAAGGGTTCATTGCATTATTTTTTCTGCCAAGGGCTGTTCTTTGAGGCAAGATGAAGCCAAATGCTCCCAAATCTTTTTAAATCAAGGACCTCTAAATGGAAATGCATTGGAGCATGGACCCATCTGAGAATACGTTGTTGTTCGCTATTACCTGATTTAAAGAGAAGTAGAGTAATACGTTATGGAGAGCATGAAAACCTCATAAATCACAAAAGTGTAGATGCTGGAATTAGTTGCGTATTGTTTCTTGCTCATACCAGGAAGAAACAATATGATACAAATGAAATTCTCAGTGAAAGAAAGTCCCCAAAGGAAGTCATACTTAAGAGTAATGTTTAGAGCTCAATCAGTTGATTAATTTATGACCTGAATACCAGACAACTACCAGACAACAGAGAACCTTTTCAATTTTGGTGACCCCATGTAAACTGTAGACTCAGTTTCCTGTTCTTAACTGACAGGAGTGGCACCAGGTGTGGTCTTCTGCTCTTGTAACCCATGTGCTTAAGATTCAGTGTGTTATGCGTTCTCTTTCACATTGGTTGTAATGAGTTGTTATTTGAGTTACTGTTGCCTTCCTATCAGCTTGAAGCAGTTTGGCGATTCTCTTCTGATCAACAAGACATTTTCGCCCAGAGAACTGCTGCTCACTGGATATTTTCTCTTTTTAGTACCATTCTCTATAAACCCTAGAGATGACTGTGTGGTAAAATCCCAGCAGATCATCAGTTTCTGAAATACTCAAACTACCATGTCTGGCACCAGCAATCATGCCACATTAAATCACCTTTCTTCCCCATTCTGATGCTCAGTTTGAACTTCAGCAGATTTTTTGACCATGGCTACATGCCTAAATACATTGAGCTGCTGCCATATGATTGGCTGATCAGATATTTGCTTTATCGAGCAGTTCAACAGGTGTGCCTAACAAAGTGGCCAGTGAGTGTATATTGTCCTTTGTCTGTTCCTAGTCTCTTATAGAAATAGGAAATAGAGTAAAGGACAAAAGTTTGAAATACTTATATTGTAGGGAAAGCAATTAACACAGAATGTTGTTTTATCAATGCATTAATCCTAGCAAACTAAACTCAGTTAGCAAAATACTTTCACAGAGCGCCAGTAGATAATGCTCCAAGGATGTCTGGTGAGTAGATAAAACTTGCTTTACAACATTTGCTTGATCACACATCTGCCATCTGTGGATGTAACAGCTTCAGTTAAAATGCAGCTGCTGTGAGACTATGTCTGGTGTGGAGCAATTAGCACAAAAAATTTGTCTGAAACAACTTATAAAAAAATTATGGTATAATTATATCCATAGGATTCAGATACTCAAATAAAGTTGCTGACAATAAATGTAGTTCACTACATAGTAAACACAGCACAGATAGGATAAATATGTATGAGCTAACTGCATGATTTTTCAGTGTGAATTTTGCTAATTTAGTGGTCTGTTATGAGAATACATATTGTTTAAAAGATCATTTGTAAAACACAACAAAAAGCCTACATGGATAAGGACGGGCAGTTGAATTTGGCCCATTTTAAGAATACGTTTTGTGGATCTCCTGAAATGCTGAATAGCGCCACAGTGTGGTGTTTCCATCCTTTTTGCACAACTGAGGCACAAACGTCTTTGACAGTCTTTAGTAAACAGCAAGCAATAACTGCATTAAAATGCTCCAAAAGACACAACCGGACAGAGACGGTGGACAGGTCAGGTTAAAAAAATCCTTCTACCATACAATTATTAAAGAGGAATCCAGCTGAGGCCCAAACCGTGTTTTGTACTAAGCTGTAAACATGGTTTTCAGTGCTGTTTAACATGTTTATGGGAATTTACTCACTGTTGGTCATTACAGGAACTATAGTTTTTTTAATTTTTGGCACTTCCGCATTTATTTTATTTTTTATCCCTGCTTGAATGACACAGTGCGTTGCATGGTTGATGGTCTCCACCAACACCATCACATATTACAGGTTGTGCACTTTTAATAGCATATGCTATTCCCACATTTCCTAATTTAGACTCTGCAAGCCTAAAACAGATACGATGAATACTTTAAAGTGGATTCTGTATTTGGTACTAGAAAACTTGGTTAAAATAAACTCTGGTTTGCTACCACTCCCTCTTGACTCCTTACCTCACACTTGCCATTTTTGTATTTCACCTTTTTCAACATTCACGTACCTTCCCCCTGAAGAATGCGGCTCTCTCAGATCGGTAATGGCTAATTTAACTGAAGTGAAATTCATTCCTGTGCCCTGAGTCACTCTGTAATGGTGACTGTGAATGAAGTCAGGCAAATGTCCCCGGAGTTTTGAAGACTGACTTCACAATGGATGATTTTTTGCCCATCCATCTCAGTGTAGCTCTGCTGCCTGCAAATCACTGGACCTTCACCACCACTTTGTCTCTAAAAGATGACAGATGCTGCTATAGCTGTTCTGGCCTAAAGATGGGAAAGTTTTTAAAGAACTTTAACTCAGAGGAGCAGGTTAGTGATTTTCTCTATGTGGAAAATGAAGAATGAGTAGTTTTGAGGATGTACTGGTCATTATTGGTGCAGTATTTGAAAAGAGCAAATTGACCATAGAAACTGAGTAGCTTGCTTGTCATTCAGCAGAACCAATAATAAGCATGGTGTGTACCATTACACAGAAACTGGTAACATTATTGGCCATTGTTTTGCAGCATTTCTCACTCCTCATTTTTTGTTAAAATGGTTATCACAGAAACATTGCTAAATAGCTCTTGACGGAACAATGTGTGCACTCTTGCATTTGGTGAATGATTTGCATTTGGCAGCAATGCTTCACTGGTTTGAAATGGAAAAAGGGTATACAGCATTAGCTTTAAAGTGGTGGCATCCTCAAGCATTGCAAAACATGGATTAATAGGTGACAATCACAGCAAAGCTTTTGAATGCTAAGCTGAGTGTGATTAGGCAGTTTGCTTTTTATTTATTCAATTACACTGAACTGAGAAATGTTTCACATAGCTTCCCTTAGCTCCCATATGGATATTGAGATTTATTTTTGACATCCACATACTTATGAATTTCTTTTTTTTCCTCCAGTCCTGCTACTTTGATGGTTAATTATATTGTGTATACCTTAGCGTCTTGTGGAGGCTGTCACTGTTAGAATATTTAACTGGCAGATGTTAAGGCATAAAAAAATGAGTCAGTGTGTTAGTAACTGATGTTGAGGTCAGCCCTGATGTATTCAAGACAAGCTCCGCAGACATCCTGGGCATTTTGCCAGTCTCAAACGTGCTTCAGCTGACAGATCTGCCACATAGGGCAGCAAAACCCTTAAGGCTCTGCCTATCCAGTGCAGGATGTCCCAGTGGCCTTGGCCTTTTGTTCATTTTTTGGCTGTACATACATGCACTATAACCATCTGTGTCATATAGCATTATATTTAATCCCATGTCTATTTCTTTTACTTTAAAATATTTTCATTACTTGGCCAAATTAATACTTAAGGAGCAGTATTGGTCTGTTTCCATATTCTCTCTTGAGATGATTTGTCTTTTCATGACAAGCCACCATGATTTCTCATTACTCATTCACTTATGTTGTGAAATTATGGCCCCAAGTCATTCTACCTGACAGGGGTTGTACATCTCTTCTTGTGTTAAAGAGTACAGATGAGAGTGAAAGGATGATGAAGTAAGGAGTGGTTGACAGCAGCAACAAACAGAGACATATGTATTTATACACAAGGACCCCCCAGACCAAGATCTGACAGAACTGGCAAAAACACTTTAGTTTACCTGCCAGATGATATCACAAAAAAGTAAGTGCCTGAAAGTCAGCACAAGCTGATAATTTAAAATTAGAAAGACGCGCTGGAGATACAGCAAGATGTGTTTGCACACCACCACCCCCAGATATGGAGCCAGATATAGAAATGCAAGTTGAAGCGTTCACAAATTAGATTATTTTTCACTAAACACAATTTTTGAAATGGACGTCACCACAAAGTCTAAATCAAGGCCATCTTTTTACCCAACTGCATAAAAAAAAATCTAGTTACATAATCATGTTATCTCACTGTGAATTCTTCACAAACTGACTGCCCCTATTAAAAATCTGCTGGTTTCTATAGTCGTAGCTAATTTGAAGAGTGTAATAATGTCACGGCAGCCTTTTCATCTTGAGGAATTTATTTCCCCTCTGGTCTGCTTTTGTCTGCTTTTTCAGCAATTGGGTTTACATGAAAGCTGTAGTCCTGAGATAGTGAAAACTTGCAACAGACCCAGATTTTCATGTATCTTCATATTTAAAGACCCTGAAGTGTTGCACAATGGTTGAGCAAAAACAATCAGCTTGAACAAATTAGATGAAGCTGTATGCATGGGGGGAAAACAGTCAGTGCTTTAAATAGATGAAAAGCAGGTAATCATACTTTGATAGGTCTATTTTCTATTCTAGTAGACTATTAAGAAAAGCCATTTGAAGGCAGGACACTGATTTATTTTCCTGGACTGTCTTTAATTTCTTTACATGCACATTTTATCGCAGTAATTTTGTATGTTCTGGGGATACAATTTTAATAAATGTTTGTATGACTTACCATTCAAGGACATCTAGAGAGTGAAAAGGCAGTAAACAATATTGAGAAGTTGCTAATGAGGAAATCTTATAGAAACCCTTAGAGATGTTGCCCTGCTTGATACATCTCCATTAACAGATAGGTTGAAGGAGAGGTCATGCCCGTCAGTGCAGGGCCACTTCATAGTTTACTCCCACTTGATGGATGTATGTTATGCAGAAAGAACAGCGAATAGCCAGGAGAAAAGAACAATCAGAAGAAACATAGTGTAGTAGGTTGGTTTTTATGTAATCCTTCCTATAATCAGACCAGAGATACATCAAAGATCTCATAGTGGAGAGAGCACATGCTGAAAAGTCAGTGCTGTGCAACCCCCAGGTTCACACCTTTCCTCTTGTGGTTTGGGCATAAACCATACC
This sequence comes from Heterochromis multidens, assembly GCA_015108495.1. Taxonomy (NCBI): domain Eukaryota; kingdom Metazoa; phylum Chordata; class Actinopteri; order Cichliformes; family Cichlidae; genus Heterochromis; species Heterochromis multidens. The sequence goes on from VUQS01071228.1 coordinate 23,389, forward strand.
GGCAGAAATGCAACATCTCTCCAGTTCAATTCCCAGCTGGCTGGCCATTTGTTGCATATTCATTCCCCTTCAAGCCACTTGATGTGGTTTATAAAAAAAATATCTGCTTACTTTCTAAGATATGTAGACTGTCTTGTATCCTGATTAATAAGAACTCACTGCAATCAACTTCCACGTCCGCAGGTGTAGTATTTCTCTACTCAGTGAGAGCTGACCATGAATGCTATGAAAGTATAGGCTGTTGTTAGTGGCTCTAGCCTTTGGGATTCTAAACCTGAAGTATGTAGCATTTGTTGAGCAGTGCCTGCAGGGTTCTCTGTGGCTGCATATGGTTAATTAGAGGATGCTAGTACCTTAAATTCTGCTGGGCTCTAAACTTAACGAGAAGGTTACTAGAACACAGCCTATCTGCTGCAGATGCATTAACTAAAAATCAATATTTCAAAACAAACCAGTAATTTTGCTGTTTACTTGAGTCCAGCTCCCCTTCTTTTTCCCTGATCACGAATCTCTGCCCTTTTAGAAAAGAAGCCTCAAGGTAAAATATGGTCAGAAGAAAGAGCAATGGTTCCTCATCCCCATGTGCTCGATCTTCACTGGTACAGGTGCAATTATTGACCACTGAGGAAAAGTTGGGAAGAGAAGATGAAATAGCAATACCTGCCAGCACATTGGTTAGTCCATATACTCAAAGCTTTTTCTTGTGTAAAACTTATTATTATTATAATGTTACTATTATTATAATAATAATAATAATAATAATAATAATAATAATAATAATAATGGGAGATAATGGAGGGTTAGAGCTGTTTTGGTGTCACAGGTGGCTTTAATATTGTAATACATTAGGAGAGGAAAAATAATGTAAATTGATCCTAAATTGATCTTGAACTGCTGAGGATTAGGATAATATCATGTATCCCAGAAAGTTGATTTTGTTCTTCTGTTCTTCTTCTTTCTCCCACTGAAAATGCAACGTCCAGATGAACAGAATTGACTTTCTAGGATTTCCTTACCTGGATGATTGAGCATGAGTCAAGACATAGTATCATGTAGTTAACAATTAAATGCTTCCTATGGTGGAAATGACAGCCAAATGAGAAAATTTTAAATTTTTGAAAATTCAAGTAGCTAATGGGATTTTTGTAATTATTTGCACCAGAGGGAGAAACATGCAAATTTTGGCACTTGAATCCATTTTTGAAAGATTGTCTCAGTTATCTGCTGCACTATATTTGGCCACAGCTTATGAAAGACTTACCATGTTGAAAATTTCTCAGAATTTGATGAATAAATCTGCCACTGTTATTAAACTGAATTTTGCCAAGCGAGACCAGATAATTCATGGATGTAGCAACAGTAACTAGGGGAGCCAGGGCTAAATGAACTGTCAGTAACTGTCATATTACAGTACATCATTTCTCAATGTCTCCTTGCCATCTTATTTTACAGCATGTTTGCACTGTAATAGCAAATATCTCCCAGCTGTTTTGCACCTAAAATGAGTGCCTGTATATTGAAAAAAGTCCCGGGGTGAATGAAAGCGAGACTTGATGGACTGTGACAGCCACGTATAAAGTAATAGAGATAGACCTATGCCACTAACTGCATGATGTTTCCTATAGTTTGGTGCTTCTGATATTCTGCAAGTATGAATTATACATTTTGACATAAATAATCTATTCTCCCTAGATAATTTCAAAGTAGCTTCATCAGCTTATATTGATGGGTTTTCAAATAAAATTAAGCTATAATTTAGGGTAAAACTTTGAAGAGTATTGCCTCAGCCTGCTCATTGAAAATGAGCTCCAAGCTGACACTCTAGACATTAAAGCACACAAAAAGTGCACATCTGAATTCAGCTCATGAGCAGTTTTTTTTATGAAAACGAAACGCGATTGGAAATTACGGCGAGTTAAACAGTGAGTGGTTGTTCTGCTTTGGCGAATGGTGAATGGCAGAAGCTGATTACACACTATTAGTGAGGAAGCAGTGATGAATTATGATTGTAGTTAAACATCACCACGGCTTCTGTAATATATTGGTATCATTATGTATTTTTGGAATCATTAGCATGCTAAAGGCGGTATAAGAGTGTTGTGAGTCTCCAACACAGCATCTGTAGTTTTCCAGGAGAAGCCAGTTAAATTGTTTACATCTCCACAGTTTAAGTTAATTACCCGCTTGCAGCTTTTCCACAACTGATGTCAGCTGTTACTCTTTCCAAACTTTAAAACCTTAGTGAATCAAACAATGCCTCCATAATAATACCAACAGCAAAATCCTGCTTCTTGATTTGATCTCTTTCACTGGACCTAACTCTTTGAGTGCGACCTTGGATTTGTTCAAAGAAAGTGGCCCTGAGGCAAGTGGCAAAGTATACAAAGAGGCCTTCCCCTCCCTCCATTTCCCTCTCATTCACCTCCTCTTCAATCTGCAAAGGAGTTTAGGTTGTATAGCACACAATATTACTTCATTGCTCACGAAATACTGCTGCCTTAGAAGAAAGGTCTTCCTTTAGATTGGCTTCTAAGGCAACCGCTGACAGTCTCAGTTGTAGCTCTACCCACAACTCAAGAACAGGCTGCTGACTATATTTCATATGAAATTATATGATACCTCTCCCATTACAACCCTGGTTTTATTTTAGTACTAGCCAAGCCTCCACCGCCCTTATGATGTTTTATATAAAGTAAATCTGGCTGTGACCTTCTCATTCTGGGCACATGCAACTTTAATGCCCAGGTAATGAATCAGGCACTTACAGTATGTAAGCTGTATTACATATGGAAACCATCTGGAATCTCTGCTGGTATGCATGAGTGGTGGAGAAGTACACTAACTTTGAATTTTTTTTTTCTTTTAATGTTGAATTTTTTATGATGCCTACAAGGAGTTGTGAATCAACTCATAGCAAGTGCTTCAAGCTTCTCTTAGCAGGTGTTTTGGTGCATTTGAGCTTCATACCTTCATGTTGTAATCACCAGTTTCAGACCTAAGCTTGCACCAAACTAAGAAGAATCACATTACTTGATGCACTTTTATCATTTGAGGTGTTTTAGTTCAGCCAAAATAAGTGAATGAATATTTAGGATCTTCATCCCGCAACATGTGTCCAGTATCTACCTAGGCTTACAGCAGTGCTTTAAGCATAACATGCATAACAGCTTTGCAGGATTAGTCTTTACTGTCACTCACATTTATCATTTGGAAACAATGATATTTTTTATTGCTACAATTACTGATTTCACACCTGAGTCTTCATTTCATTCATTTTCATGTCAGGCACAAGATTCTGTGGCCCAACACCCACACACTATTGCTCCCTGTCATGAGTATACATCTCAGTGTGAAAGTCAGAGATTATTTATTTATAATGGTGATTGATGGATAGAAGCCCAGAGACATAAATACAAGGCTTTCATGTGCACATGTGTGTACATTTGTGTGTATATTAAATGTGTTCATTTTTCTTTTCTTTGCCATGGAATAATTAACATTGGCTTGTCCACACAAATTATTCAGAAACTAATTTCTTTTCTTGATTCATTGTTTATGCAAACATTTAAATAAACTCATACTCTGAGAACTGTTTTAATAAGGACAAACAGAGGGAGGTACCAATGTGAACTGTTAACAGTATCTGTTATAGCGCTGAAATGTAACTAGGCCAACATGGCACACACGTGACAAATCCATAACACTCACCCACAGGGAAAATACATACAATAACCATTCATAAATGCTGATGCCAACCTACAGCAGTTTATAGGTTATACACTGTGATATAGCAGCTACTGCATACCAGTGTAGGCATTAGTGTTCTCACAGGATTTTATTAGCTGTGTTGCTGACATTATCCACACTGAAGAAACATTGTCCTTCACAGCTTCAAAAATGACATGAAATTTTGTTGAAATAGGCTTTGTGTTTGCATGTATTATCAAGTAATATAAAAAACACATCCTGAGTTTTTTGTTACTGCAATATACAGGTATAGTGATACAATTTCACCTAAAAAGGCAGCAGCATGAAATAAATATGACTGACCATTTTCTGCTCTACCAAGACCAAGCCCGAAAAAAAAAAAACAATAATAAAATAAAAAAAAGACATTTTCACTTTTTATTTCAGATCCGTTTAAGTAAAGGCCAACCAAAACTCATTCACTTTGCAGTTTTGGTCATTATGCGCCATGAGGACATAGTGACCTAAACAGGGAAATCAAATTTTGGATACTTAACAGCAAGTCCTGCAGCTCTTTGTTGAGCCTTCTGTGTTTATTCTTGTCCTGTTTGTTCATAGAACCCCTGTGGCCACTCTTTTTTACACCCACATAATTTATTTTGATTAAATATGTAACAATATCAATATCAACTGACAGGTTTATGAGATTTATGTTAAAAAAAGGAAATTTACTGAAATTATCATCGCAGAGAAAAGCATAAAATGTATTTTGGCTTCAGCAGTCACCCATGGACACTCCAGCCCACCTTGGTGTCACATTTAAATGAAATGGATATTGTTAAGATGATTTTCTTTTTTTAATGTGAAGGATTAATGTTGTAAAGAGGCCTATTTTAACCCTTTTTCCATCTAAACAACTAGTGTTGGTGCCTAAACCTAACCAACCAGCACTTGAAAGCCAAAGTACATGGTGTATGTAAATGAAAGTTAACAACACAAAAGCACATCCCTGTGAATGCAAGCAGCATAACCAAATTGGTTGTATTCAGAGCAGCGTTGGTGTTATGGATGGGTCTCGGGGGTCCAGGCCCGCTCAATAAAGTAACTGTACCCCCTCAGCAGGATTCTACTGATACACTTCAACTATAAGTTAGACAAATTCATACAGTTTGGTAACGAAAAACTTAAACACCCATATTGCCGATAAGTTATTGCAGTATGCTCTCAATTTAATTATTCAGTTAACAGTAGTTTAGTGCTTCTGCAGCCATCGTGGTAACCAGCATGACTGACAAGGACACTGAGCAGATGGGCCTGTACAGGTCAGACTTTTCATGTCTCTTTGAAACTGAAAAGAGGTCATTCATCAGCTTGTGCAGCTAGTTTTGAAGCTTGACCCTACTCGGAAATTGCAAAACAAATGGAAATGTGTTGAGAGCTCACAGTCAACTGTCCTAGTGTGTGGTAAGTTCATTGATCCATGTCTGCAGCTTGAGAAAATGTCTCTCCTGTTTGTCTCCTGCTTTGCCTCTGCAATCTACGACAGGTATTTCTGCAGTTTAATAACTTCATTTCTCTATGAGTGTACTGTGTGTGTATGGTTGTAATTATTGTAAACATTTTAAAAATTAAATTAAAAATTGTAAAAAGATTTTCTTTCTGTAATAGCAAAGTGACTTGAGGCAAATACCCCCCTGTTAAAGTTGGTTGCCCACCCAGTTCATATGGTCTGCTGCCAGCCCTGATTCAGAGGTTAGGGAAATTTTGCTGGAAACCATCCATTAGGCTAGCAATACAATACAAGAATGCCTTCTCAGCAGGAAAAATGAAACTAAACCATCCATCCATCTTCTTCTGCTTTTCCATTTCAGGGTCGCAGGGGGGGCTGTAGTCTATCCCAGCTGTAATAGGGCAAAAGGCAGGGAAGCTGGAGTACCTAGAGAGAACCTCTACAGGCACAGGGAAAACACTCAAACGACACAGAAAGGCCGCAGCCTGGATTTGAACCTAGGACCTTCTTGCTGTGAGGCAGCAGTGCTAACCACCACATTAACATGCTACACTAAGGTCAAACCAATTTGGTTAAAAATGAAACAAACAAACAAAAACAATTTGTTACCCAGTACTAAACAAATAAAGTGCAGCAGCTTGACTTGCACACTGTGTTTGCAGTTAATATACAGGAAATTAATGCACTTTTTGTTGTGTAACAGATGTATCAATTTTCTCATACTTTTTGAAGACCTTTCGTAGCTGCTGCAGCAACTCCACCTCATCAGTTTCATTTGTCATTTTATCTTGGGGAAAAAAGTCAAACCTTTTTTTACTATACTGACTTTTTACTATACCTAATTATGTTTTTAAACATAATGATTCATAATGGTCTGCAGACCTGAGGGCTGCAGGATCTGACACAACACGTGTGCAGCAAAGTGTATAACTTTAAAGAGAAGGTAGGGGATTGTTTGCTCTGATAACTCATGTTTCTTTTTGTGTTTAAATCACATATTAATATCTCATATACACACACACTCACACAGACAGACAAACACAAAGTATTTATGCCAACAGCCATGTGAATGTTGATTTACATTTACACTGCGCGTTCATGTACACAGGAGAGAAATTCCTTCTATCTGGCTTTTTTTTTTTTTTTTTATAAATAAATCCTGCTGCCTTTCTTTCACATTTCCCAGTAGCTTTACCTTACAGTAAGAACTAACAAATTAAGTTGGTGTTATACTGCTGTTATAAATATTTATAATTGTAAATTTAAATAGATATATCATAGTGTGGGAGGAAAATAGATTATCTTAGCTGTGAATTACAGAAATTAATAAGACATGTCATTAAGGAGAGTTGCACAGTGAATACAAATTATCCAGAGACGTATCAAAATGTATCCATTTATCTTCAGTGATATACAGTGATATACATAGCACTCTGATACATATTGCATGAATACCATATGAGGGTGCAGGATTCAAATGTAGAATCTCTATGTGGTCACTGTGACCACTGTCTAATAAAGCAATACAGTATTATATATGTATATATGGAAATAAACTTCCTCAATCTGAAAAAACCAGAACAGAAATTATTTTATTTGGGAACCCACCCTTTTAGATGGGTACGACAGCACCATCGGTCTTTTAGCTTCTTACTGTCACCCGGTTGCATGGAACCTTGGTGCGATTTTTGACTGTGCTTTAAAATTTGACAAACAGATTAGCTCTGTTGTTAAGACGAGCTTCTTTCAGCTAAGGCTCCTTAGGAAGGTGAAGGTCTACCTCCTGCCACATGACTTTGAGAGAGAAATTCACACTTTTATTACCTCTCGCTTAGACTGTTATAACTCTTTATATGTTGGCTCTGATCAGTCGTTACTTTGTCACCTGCAGGCTGTACAACATGCAGCAGCTCGCCTTTTGACAGGAAAGAAATGGTGTGATGACATTATACCTATATTGGCCTCGTTACACTGGCTTCCAGTCCATTTCAGGATCCAGTTTAAAATTTTATTACTTTTTTTAAGAGTCTCAATGGTTTGGTGCCCCCTTCCTTTTGAACTTTTGCAACCCTACACTCCTACCAGAGCACTGAGATCTACGAACCAACTGATCTTGAACATTCCTAGATCTAGGCTCAAAAGCAGAGGTGATAGAGCCTTTTCAGTGGCACCTCCTTTGGAACAACCAACCTTTTCACATAAGAGCTGCCCAGTCTCTCAATCATTTTAAAACACTATTAAAAAAAACCTACTTATTCTTGCTTGGTTTCATTTCTAGTTGAGCAGGCTACCCTGACTTTTATTATGGAAACACAGTCTTATTTACTTTGTTTTATTTGATGATTTTCAGTGTATATTTACTATTAATTTAGTGATTGTTATGTATAGTGTATACACTATATTGCCAAAAGTATTTGCTTGTCTGCCTTCACATGCATATGAACTTGAGTGACATCCCATTATTAATCCATAGGGTTTAATATGATGTCGGCCCATCCTTTGCAGCTATAACAGCTTCAACTCTTCTGGGAAGGCTTTCCACAAGGTTTAGGTGTTAGTTTAGTGTTAGGTTAGTGTGTTTTGTGGAATTTTTGACCATTATTCCAGAAACACATTTGTGAGGTCACACACTGATGTTGGACGAGAAGGCCTGGCTCACAGTTTCCGCTCTAATTCATCCTAAAGGCGTTCTATTGGGTTGAGGTCAGGACTCTGTGCAGGCCAGTCAAGTTCTTCCACATCAAACTCACTCATCCATGTCTTGCTTTGTGCACTGGTGCGCAGTCATGTTGGAACAGGAAGGGGCCATCCCCAAATGGTTCCCACAAAGTTGGGAGCATGAAATTGTCCAAAATGTCTTGGTATGCTGAAGCATTAAGAGTTCCTTTCACTGGAACTAAGGGGCCGAGCCCAGCTCCTGAAAGACAACCCCACACCATAATCCCCTCTCCACCAAACTTTACACTTGGCACAATGCAGTCAGACAAGTACCGTTCTCGTGATTCGTCACTCCAGAGAACACGTCTCCATTGCTCTAGAGTCCAGTTGCGGTGTGCTTTACACCACTGCATCCAACGCTTTGCATTGTGCTTGGTGATCTAAGGCTTGGATGCAGCTGCTCGGCCATGGAAACCCATTCCATGAAGCTCTCTACGCACTGTTCTTGAGCTAATCTGAAGGCCACATAAAGTTTGGAGGTCTTTAGCTATTGACTCTGCAGAAAGTTGGCGACCTCTGCACACCATGCGCCTCAGCATCCTCTGACCCCGCTATGTGATTTTACGTGGCCTACCACTTCGTGGCTGAGTTGCTTTAGTTCAATTCAATTCAATTCAATTTTATTTATATAGCGCCAAATCACAACAAAAGTCGCCTCAAGGCGCTTTATATTGTAAGGTAAAGACCTTACAATAATACAGAGAAAACCCCAACAATCAAACGACCCCCTATGAGCAAGCACTTGGCAACAGTGGGAAGGAAAAACTCCCTTTTAACAGGAAGAAACAGGCTCAGGGAGGGGCAGCCACCCTCCGCGACCGGTTGGGGGTGAGGGGAGAAAGACATGCTTTGGAAGAGAGCCAGAGATTAATAATAGCTCATTAAATGCAGAGTGGTGTAAAAACACATGGTGAGTGAACAGAGGTGAGAGAAAGAGAAACGTTCAGTGTATCATGGGAAACCCCCAGCAGCCTAAGCCTATTGCAGCGTAACTAAGGGAGGATTCAGGGTCACCTGATCCAGCCCTAACTATAAGCTTTGTCAAAAAGGAAAGTTTTAAGCCTAATCTTAAAAGTAGAGAGGGTGTCTGTCTCCC
>VUQS01071230.1:0-14751 GCA_015108495.1 Heterochromis multidens
TGTTTTCATCTCTTGTCCATTTGTGCCTTCTTGTTCCAGTAGCCCACTTCTCATCAGTATGTCCTGGTTCCTCAACAACTGATGCGAACCTTGTTAATCCGGGCGACGTCCGAGCTGGTATGGTTTCATTTAAGTGTCTCTCGCTCATGTTCCGAGGTAGGCTGTTGTGTAGCATAGGGGGCCTAGCCTGGGGGCCCTTACTGGATGCATGCCCCGGGCGGGGTTCGAAGTCAGGTAGTGTTTCCACTACGCCATCCAGCTGCATATATATATATATATAAGGTCCAGGGGTTTGTTTCAATCTTTGACAGGATTTCCTGACAATAGTAAAAATATAGAATTACTAACCATTTGGTCCAAGGACTTTCTTAGACCCTGCTTATGTAGCTTATTGTCACCCAATTGATTTTGCTTTACTGCTGAAATCTAAACATTTAATGAATTCTTTTTTACTTTTTCAATTTTTTAATTTTTATTTGTTATTTTTATGGTGTTTTTTTTTTTACTGCTTTTTGTGAACTTTTATAGGATGGCCCACCCAACAGTTTTATGCAATGCAAAAACATCAGAAGTAGGACTGGGATCATTCCTGTGAAATTAAAACCAGGTGCCTATAATTGTGTAGGTTCACCTTATTCTACTAAAACAGCTGTGACCCGTGCAGTTATGAACACAGGAGTTGTGGGGATGTCCTCTGATGCTTGGTACCAGAATATTGGCAGCGCCTTGAGGCGACTGTTGTTGTGATTTGACACTAGATAAATAAAATTGAATTGAAATTGAATTGAAGTTCTATTTGGTCCAATAGGATGCAGAGTCAGGCCTATGTGTATGGTAGTTTTGATCTAAGGAGATGGAGACCAGGTCAGCTTCTTGAGCACACTGCATTAAATTTTAGTACTGATCGAGATCAGGTTCTATAAAAACAGATATTCAGTCTCTGTGTACTCTTCTGGCTCTTTGTATTATTCTTGGCCCTCTGACTGCTGCCATCAGGCCAAATTAGGCACATGATCCTGAAATTTACTGATGACATTCCAGCTTCCAAGAGGATGACAGTCATGGTAAATTGTAAATGCCAGAACATTTAAATCACACTTATGTTGTGGAGCTTCAGACTGCTGCTGTTCTTTGTATGTGGATTTAGTTTTTGACTGGATTAAATTGCTGATGATTTGGAAAGATCCCATAAGTTTTGTTTAGACTGAATAAACCTGCTCCCAAGTAGGTCTGACTGTACGGATGTGTTGTTGTGACAATCAATCCAACATCTGCTTTGAAGGACAAAGATTAAATGATGGCTTTGTGCAACCAGAGGAACTGGTTGTGATTGATGCATTGAAGAAAATAAAAAGCATTTTAAGAGGAAATAATAATGCATAATAATCTGGATCCTTTAGCATACCCTGTCTACACCCTCTAAAATCAACTGATTACTGTATACTGTATATATATCTACATATATGTTTGTTGCGTTTAACTTAATTGCTGTAACAAAGGAATTTCTCAGTTTTGGAATGCATATATAAGATCTTACCTTATTCTTAGTGAGTGGCTAAAACAAAACCCAACCTTAACCCTAGATAGGTTGCTGGTGACCTGGTGGATGTTAAGAGGTTATTAGAACTGTTTATAATTTGCCAACCCTGGTGAACATATCTTTCAAACACTATGACATTTATTGACATTGTGCTATACAAATAAACTTCATTATAGGCTCTCTCCCTGCCTGGCCCTCATAGAAGTGTGCATGGTGCATCTTCCCACTCTCGCTCACCTCCTCCTCTACCCATCTGCCCCTCGCTCTCCCTGACTGGATGGCTGGCTGGCAAGTGACAAGACTGACAGACGAGGCCTGTTCTTGGGTTAGTATCATGTCGGTGGGGAGCGAAGCCTCCCGGCAGTGTCAGCCATCATGGTGCCAGCTCCAGGTCTAATGAGGGAGACTGCCGCCTCGGCATTCCCTCCCCAGTGTCAGGAATCGGCCGACAAATCAGCAGTGCATCACGGGCCCACCACAAATGATATGTTGACAAATGCAGATATTTCACTTTTAATTGACACTAAGAGACGGAGATGATCCGGCTGCCAGGGCTTCTGAGGAGACAAGGACAAGACAAGATGGGAGAGAGAGATATGGAGGGGGAGAGAGAGAGAGCAGGAAGGGTGGAGCAGGAGGGGGACTGTGTTAGAGAAAAGAAGATGTTGGAATAGGCCTTGGAAGATGTTTAATATTTGCGCAGTGTGTCATTTTTTTTATGGTTGAGGGGGAGAAGAAATGGGGGGTTGAGATTAGAGGTGTGTGTTTCTGAGACTTGTCAGCACTGACAGCTGCTGTATTATATGGCAGCCTCACAGCCGACTGACTCCTCTAAACCCTGACAACATTGCCTATTCATTTAGCCAGGTGGGCTTTCTTTGCAAGCTCTCTATCTCAGCTCTCTCTGACAAAAGCTGGATTAGACCTGATTTTCAACTGTGCCTTTTTCTCTTATTGTTTGCTTGTAATTAATTTTTGGGAGGTTATTATTGCTTTAATAATTACATAATTCAAACATTATAATATCAAGATTCTACAAATATTACATTTGTGATTAAGATGCAGATTTTATTAATGTGACATACTCCTATATGGCTAGCCAGTGTGACACCACAGGGTAAAATAACCCACATTCACTATGCTGTGTATTCAAACAACACTACAAAGAAAATAAATACTACCATTTTATTTATAGAAGATTATATGCAGATTTAAATCTATTACAGAAATAAACACTAAAGATGGCAATCTTTTAAGAAAGAAAAAAAACTTATGGTTTTATGCAGCAATTTCATGAAAGATTGCAATTATAGTACATTTCACTTTTCCCAAAACACAGTACTGTCTGTTTGCCATTTGAATATATTGAAATCTGCCAGTTTCAATAGCCTGAGAAAGAACAGTAGTTCTTACAGTAACTGTGCTATACAAGATCACCAACTGGTTCTTATATAACACTTTTCTACTCTAACGGAGCACTCAAAGCTCTTTATACAACATGCCTCATTCACCCATCCACTTCTTTCTATGCTTAAGTGCTTTCTATCTAACATTCACACTAAGATGGATGCTTTGGCAACTTGGGGTTAGTATCTTGCCCAAGGATATTTGGCATGCAGACTGGAGTAGCAGGGGATCAAACCACCAACCTTCCAATCAGTAGATGACCTGCTCTACCTCCTTAGCTACAGCCACCCCATGTTCACAAGAGTATGATGGAGTGTTTGACTGAGTGCTATATTTTTTGTTTAATATACAATTTTTAGGTCATTCTCTTAGAATGCAGATAAAAGCCCCATCTGACCCTCGTTGGCTGGCTGGCTGGCTGGCTGGCTGACTGGCAAGTGACAAGTGATAAGACTGACAGATGAGACCCTGAATTGGATAAGTGGAAGAGAATGGATCGATGTTCTAATCTCTGTAATAAAATATTGTGGTCAACAGGTCATTAATAACATTCACTAGTGCTGTTTCTGTACTGTGATGAATTCTGAATCCTGATGTCATAACCAATGGTGCTGGCCGGACTCAAATGCAGGACTCAGAGGATCAGATTCAGTGAGTTTAATTACAGTGCAGGTGAAACAGGTAACTATTTGCAAAATCTTGAGGCAGTGAAGATCTGAGCTCCAATCACTCTCAGGTCCAGAATAGAAACTCCACAGACACTCTCACAGAATCTCTCTTGCAGGGAAAACGCCAGGGGGGTATTCCAGGAAGCAGGTTTAGCTAACAACTCTGAGTTTGTTAACCCTGAAATGAGGGAAACTCGGGTTTTCTGTTCCAGAAAGAGAGTTAACTTCAACTCTGAGTCAGTTACCGGGGTAACAGACTCTGTGAACCTATCCTGCTCGCTGGCAGGTTTTCTTCAGCAAACTCTGAGTTTCTCTCTGACTCCTCCCCTCCTCCTGCACCTGAACCAGCTGACTGACTCAGATTCATTTCCTCATTCATAAAGTTGCTGTCCAAGCGCATAGAGGAGAGAATTAAATTGCAGAGGTTTACATTTTTACAAAAACTGAAATCCCAGATTTACGTTAGTTTGCTATTTTGTGTACTTAACATGAAGCTTTTACAGTCATTCAGTTGTCAATATATAAGGACTGAGACAGCGATTACATCACAGTTTTATCATCAGCTCAGAATAAAATTTATAGTCTCCATCCTGACTCTGTGGACAGTGATGCTGTCAGACTGTCAGTCAGTTTCCTTGCACTGCAAATATTTACTGTATGTTACACATTGATCAGTGATCAATTATTTGTCTTATTATAAGTGGTCACACTGACCAAAAAATGTGTGTCACAGTTGGATCTTGGAGATGATGTGAATATTTGAGTGAAGATGAGGCTGAAATGACTTTAAGACTCTAATACTGAAAATAACTAAATGTATTTAATGTGACATTTTAAATGCAGCTGCAGTCAGTCTGTGTTCTGAATATTTCATGCTGAAATGTGTTCACAGATTGAGGTTCAGTCATTTAATGTCAAACAACATTTTGGAAGGTACTGTGTCTGAAATTCAGAGTCTGAGCCTCGACATACTTTCCACTGAAAATCACCTAAATCAGTCTAATGGGTCGATCCAGAACCGGATCAATCTGAAGATATCGTAGGGTCTGTAACGGATCAGCAAATGGATTCAGACCGAATCAGGCCACTCATTTCCCAGCTCATCATGTCTCGATCTTATCTCGAGCTTATTTTATGATTTGTATTCCTTATTTAAAATGTCTCATCCCTCCAAAACTAAAATATAAAAATATAAAATAACTGAAATATCCCAGAAAGTTGATTCTGTTCATTTGGACATAGCCTTTTCAGTGGGAGAAATGTTCACTCATCCAAGTGACTTCTTCAGTCTCAGCTGACTGCAGGCTTCCCCAACCTTATAAACAATGCATTTGCATAATGACTGAAACTATCACCACTGACTAACAATGGGCCGTGAGGTCAGTTTCATGATCATTAATGTGCAAATTGTCATGACCATTGATCAATGGCCATGAGTACCATTCGCAGAGAGTTGCAATCACAGCATTGTGGTAAATGATGTACACTTAGGCCTAAATATACTGAAATATTCAAAATCTGTAAAAACTGAGACATTTGTAATAAGTTTACCTTTTATGATAAATAAAATTTTGAATATCAAACACTTTATTACCTTAAATTATGGAAAATGTGGTACTTTTTCTGCATCAATCTATTGTGGAAATGTCTTCATTTATGTAAAGAGAAAAATACAAATTCGGCGCCAGTTCACAGTTCAACATATAATGGAAAATAATGCAGTGAGGCTGTATTTGTCATGGTCCTGGGTCAGTTGACCCAGTGTTTTGAGTTTTTGTGGACCTTCTAGTTTTGTTTATTTATTATGAAATTCTAAGGTTGTGTTGTGTTTACTTTGCTTCCTGGTCTGTTATAATTTATTTTAGTCATTCCTCCCTTAGTGGTTCCCTGTCCTCTTGTGTTTAGTTCTTAGTTCCTTGTGCTATTAGTCCCCTTCATGCCCAGTCTGTCTCCAGTGTCTCTGTGTTGGTTTACCTTCGGTCTCCCCAGTCTGTCATGTCTCCCTCTCTGTGCCTCTCTCTGTCTCTGTCTCTGGTCAGTGTTATCCAGTGTTCCTTGTGTCCTCTGTCAGTCATATCTGTGTAACAAACACATACATGACTGTGTGGTCTTTCTTGCCTGTCCCTAGTGTTTCGTAGTGTGTGAGTTATTCCTAGTTCAGTTCATGAGTTTGTTCCTGTACGTTGGTGATAAAGCTGCTCTTTAAGTTTAGTGGTGTCTCCGAGTCCTGCATTTGGGTCTTCATCCTGCTAGCCCACAGCGCCTTACGACAGTGTTGCTTTCAAATAATTGTTTTTCATTAAACATTATATATCCCTGCTGAGTCAGTACACATACAGCCATGATTTATTCTTCTGTCTTCTTTTGTGTTTTGTGCATCAGTCTAATGAGTCAACAACATGCCTGCCACAAGGAGCCAGAAGAGACGCTAGACAGCTGCTGACTGGGATCCCAATACTCTCTGTGTGTGTGTGTGTGTGTGTGTGTGTGTGGTGGGTTCTTGTTAGTTTTCCTCTGGTCTTTATTAGTTTTCCTGCCACACCCATCCCTAATCAGTTAATCAACTCTCCTTCTAACATCTATTCCTTGCTAGAATGCTTGTTCCATTAGTAGTCAAGCTTTCCAACAATCCCCAGAGTTCCAAGTATTCCTCATGTTGCCATAGATCTTTTCATGTATGACTTTTCACGTTTCCCTTTTTCTGCAACTCACCTGGTTCATTTGCTGTATTCACTGCCTACCCCAGCCCTGTGTCCTGCTGCTGGGTCCTCCTCTCCCTTTGTGGAAACTTTACATTGTTTTACCAACTATTGTCCTAAGTTGATACTGTTCTCATCTTAGAGTTGGACTCTATTACCACAGTTCAAGCTATTTATAACAGCGCCAGTTAACAACCTGTATGACAACTGATAAAGTTTTGCATACATTCATTTAATGGTAAATAGGACATATTACATACATACATAGGTATTAAAAATGCAATACAAAGAAATTCAAGCCCTGTGAAACTGGCCGTTTATGTCCAATCTCAACTTTACCATAGCAGGCTTCATGTGCTTTAAAAAAAATGTGTGTATAAGTGGTTTTTGTGGGTATACATTGTGCTACCCATTTGACCTTGGGTGGCATGATACCCTCCACCATCATCTAGGAAAGATTTTCTTTGGGGTTCTTCTTCAGCTTCCTCCAACAGTCCAGAGACATGCCTATTATATTACTTGGTGATTCTAAATTAGCCATAATTGTGAATGCAAGGTAGATAAAGTGCTTAAGTGGATTTGTGTGAAGAAGTAAATGTAGCTTGTAGCCTAAAGTGTTCTGAGTAGTAAAAAAGATGAGGAAAGGTGCTATAAATGCCAGTCCAGTTCTGTTCTATTTCATTATACATCAGGCCACACAAGTCACATTTCTCTTGTTAATAGGTAATATGTCCTTAAATGAATATGTCCTCCTTTCACAAATAATTTGCTTGCTACCACTCATGCCTACTTAGAAAAGATGAGGGAAAGGAGTGAGGACATTTGGATCAATTAAACCCTATTTTATCAGTGGAAAAACACTTACACTTTCCTGGGTTCTGTAGTATTTCCCTTTGGATAGTTCCTCTTGCTTTTCTTTTATATTGGTTGTTTTGCATGTTATACATTAATTGTGTATCACCAAGTAGCAAAGAAATAATTTTATCCAGAACCTTGATATGATGTGCACACACTAAAATGCAGATATTAACTATGTGTTACAGTTTAGATTGGAGAACTAGTCCATGCATTTGTTACTTCTAAGCTGTAATACTTTACTCTCAGGATGCCCCAATAGCTCTGTTAAAAGCCTCCTGCTGATACAAAATGCTGCAGCAAGAGTACTGACAGGTACTAGCAGGAGAATATATTTCTCGCTTATGAGCTTTTCTTTATCTCCTGTAAATTCCTCAAAATAACCCTAAAGTTGTTCCATGCACATACTTGGTTTCTTCTTGGTATAAAGGTTTTTTTTGTTTTTTTTGTTTTTTTTGTTTTAAATCCCTACTTTTGCCAAATGTTTGCTCGTAGGTTGTGTTCTGATTCCTGTGTAGTTTGCTTTACCCGTCCCCAGTGGGGTTTAAATTTTGACCCTCCATTGCAATTGCTCTGAAATGGACAAAGAGCAGCTGACTGTAGAACAGTTTGTTCTTTCTGGTTAATCCCTGGAGTAGATCTGTATATAAGTGAAGAAGTAAAATTGTTGGAATGATTTATTTATTTATTTATTTATTATTATTATTATTATTTTTTTTAAATGGAGAAATTGTTTTGTGAAGAGAAAAATGTTAAAATGTAGTTTTAAAATTTTAATTGCTAACTGAATGTAGGCTACAGATGCTGGTCTTTACAGTTTACCTTATTAGTTAATGAGAATAGGCCTTCTTTAAGGAGATCTGTTATGCTAATAACTGTGCAACTTATTGAGTTAATTACCATGCTGAACATTTGAGTCACATTAAAGATATTACTATATTACTCTCTTATATTTTACCTGTTTATGGTTTATACATTTGTGTGCAGAAGCACGTTAGGTTAAGGAAAAGTTTAGGTTAGGAATGAATATGATTAAATATCATGTTTGGGTTAAAAAACAGGACCTGTCACTGTTAAAATAATGAACACTGGATATATCTTGGTTGGCATGTGGCGCGATGTTAGCACGGTCACCTCGCAGCAAGAAGGTCCTGGGTTCCTCGTTTGTTCCACACATGTTCTCCCTGTTTCTGTGGGGGTTTTCTCTGAGTATTCCGTCTTCACAGTGCAGGGGGTTTGGTTAATAGATGATTCTAAATTGACCGTAGGTGTGAATATAAGCATGACTATTGTCTGCCTCTATGTGTTAGCCTTACGACAGACTAGCAACCCATCCAGGGTGTATCCCCCCTCTCACCCTAGGACAGCTGGGATAGGCCTGCCCCCCCCGACCCTGAACTGGATAAGCAGAAGAAAATGGATTGATGGATATATCTTTTAGAAGACTGAAAGAAATGACGCTATCAGTTTGAAACAGGAATAGAACAATGATATCCACTGTTAAAGTCCTTTTCTTTTTTTTTTTCCAACTCATTTCAACTCACCTTGATCTGTTTCTCACTTGGTGGCTCTGTAACTGTGTGACTTTACTTACTTCATTCTTTGCTCCTGCCATAAGCACTGTAATATTCAGACCTCTCCATGGGTTTAAATAAGCTTCTAACTGTGACTCTCACTGCCTGAATCTGTGATCCTTGTCTCCAAGTACTGAATCAGCAGTGTTGTAGAATGGTCTCTCTTACAGACATTTTTATAATTTTTATACATAGTCGCCTATTTGCAAATGCTCAAAAGTAATTGGGCAAACATAATTTTAGATATAAGGATTATTTTCAATACTTGGATTTAAATCTGTTGCAATTGATAACTGGCTGAAGTCTACAGCCCATGTACATCATCAACTAGTGAATTTCCTCTCTTGGTTAAGAAAAAACAATTCACAACATCAAGCTAAGTCAAGAACACTGTTGACGAGGTAGATGTATCATCATCAAGTCAACACTTTCATAAATTAATTAATCAATTAAATACAGAGAATTTACAATAAGGTGAAAAACACTGGTTACACTCTAGAACAAGAAGGCCAGATTAGACTTTGGCAGAAAATGTCTAAAAGAGCAGGCACAGTTCTGGAAAAAATGCTTTGTACAGATGAAACCAAGATGAACTTGAAGCAGAATGATGAAAAAAGAAAGTACACACTCTTTCAATTATTTATGTATCATCAGCTGTTACTCAAAAAAGTAATGTACTGCAAATTACTCATTACTTTTCTTAAAAATAATGCATTAAATTACCTAATAACTCACGGAGAATGTTACACTACTTGTTACATTACTTTCTCTTTAATCTGTAACATGGCCTGAAATGTACTGTCACATAATTACCAGTTAACAATAGAAACCTTAAACTACAGTCCCACACACTGACACAAATCTCTACACATACAATCTTTGTTTTAATGTTTATGTATGAAGACAAAGCTGACAACCCAAAGCAAATTATTGTAATGTCTTTACCTTACAATATAAAGCACCTCGAGGTGACTGTTGTTTGTGATTTGGGGCTATATAAATAAAACTGAATTGAATTTAACTGAAAGTTGAAAACCAGCCCAAAGACATTTCACAGCAATTTCCACTGCTATTCTACCATAGAAAAATGTACAGGTAGAAATGGAGGCCACAATGCTAATTTGTTTTCTGTAATCATTTAGAAATTGTTTTCTGTATGACTTTATTGGTCTC
Organism: Heterochromis multidens; assembly: GCA_015108495.1. Classification (NCBI taxonomy): domain Eukaryota; kingdom Metazoa; phylum Chordata; class Actinopteri; order Cichliformes; family Cichlidae; genus Heterochromis; species Heterochromis multidens. The sequence continues at coordinate 9,917 of VUQS01071230.1, forward strand.
TTGCATCATTATAGAGGAATTTAAGCCCACTCTTCTTTGCAGCGTTGTTTCAATTCATTGAGGTTTCTCTTAAGGTCCCGCCACACCATTTCCATCAGGTTGTAGTCTAGAGTTTAGCTGGGCCATTGCAACACCTTGATTCTTTTCTTTTTCAGCTATTCTGTTGTACATTTGCTGGAGTGCTTGGGATTATGGTCCTGTTGCATGACCCAAGTTACCTGCAAGCAGTTAGAGTGTACTTAGTTTTTAATGCTGCTTCTGCATTTTTGTTTAGTTTTTTGTTAAATAAATAATGACATGTTGTAGATTTTTTATTTTTTTATGTCCTGAATGAAAGTTTTCTGGGAATAATAACACTTTTATGGATTATCAAGGTATGTAGGTCCAATTCAGCCTTACCTGATAATTAAAACTTCTTTTGTGTTCCATTTTGACAGTGAAAGCTGTTAGGCTAAACATACATCTGAGTGAATATGAAATATATGGAAATTACTGTTGCACATCATTATTCAATAGTAAATCTTCACAATTGGATTCAATGTTGCAGTTCCCAGTTTTGGCCAGCAGAGGGCAGACACAACCTTCAGTTTGGGCTGATCACTGATGTGCAATGGGAAAACATCCAAGTTTCAACGTGTTTATTTCACATCCTTGGGCTTTGCTCATCAGATCAGTTTGAATAACTAACCCTCCCAGCTTCTACAGCTCTCTCATGAATAAAGCTGTGGCCCTTAGTGGTGCCTGCACCATCTCTTGGAAACGCTAGGCTGCTCTCTGAAGCTAAATACACAGACACACATAAAAACCCAGAAAAATACACACAGCATGGGTAATAGTTGTGGGTGACAACAGAAACATCATTAGATACCCAACTGTCAGCCACTTTCTTGGTTTCTAAATTGGATGAGTGGATGAGAGTGATACACCATAGCCGAATAATGACTCTGTTGCATATTGTCTCATCTGTTAAGAAAGAAAGAAAAAAATGTTACACTCTAGTGTCTTCTCACCTTTAAGTGTCTACTGGAAGTGAAGGCAGACAGACTTAAAGCACCCCAGGAATCAAGTTGAGTCTGGCCTGAATCATTTGACTGGTGGGGGCTGCTTTCTCACGGAAGTATGAGTTTACGATAGAAGGAAGTTTCACACAGCAAGAGAGATTATTTACTCTGCTGATGAATTTGTGGTTAATTGTGAGTGTTGGTGAGTATGGCTATGTGGGGGGAATGTTAATGTGTACCCTTGGGTAGGGCTGATAGAGAGGGAGACATCCCTCATTAAAGTAATTAGACCTGCAGGAGAGGATCCCCCAGCCCAGGAATAGATACACACGCACACACACCACTATGAGGACCTCTCATACTGAAGATACTCAGATATGCATGCACAACCTAAACTGCATGTTTCTTCACACACAACATAATCCAGCTCTAATTTTAAACATATAGCTGGAGAAGAAGAAGAATAAACATCCAAGCATTGCATCTAGGTTAAAGCTGAAGCATAACTCATGTTTAATATAATTTAATGATGGAAAGTAATGATGATAAAACTGCAAAAATAATTTTAAAAAAAGCTGTTATTGACATTGTTGGTGACAAGGCAACAGCTCATATTGCACAGATTTAGTGGACAGAAAAAAAAGGGATAAAAAAATGGCAATCTAGGATTGTTGCAAAAAAAAAAAAAAAAAAAACATTAAAATGTATGATTGTTCATTGTGCTGCTTTTCATTTCTTGAAAAACTGAAACAAAGTTATTTAGGTTCAAATGAAACTTAGACAAACATACATATTCTCCAACAGAAAGGTTCTGGCTCCAGGCAGCATTTTTGAAAACCAAGCAAGATGTCCAACATTGTATTGTTTGCCTCAAGGTTTTATCATCCTATTGAAATTGTTTACTAAGTTAAATGGAGCTTTGAGATCCAGTTTTGGACATTGTGCAGATGCAGACATTAAGGCCTAATGGGGTTTAAATTTTTTTTTTTTTTTGTAGACCTTTTACATTTATTAGACACATCCCCTGATGACATCCCCTGATCCATGGTTCATGCTCCGATCCTACTGTTTAGTAGTTTGGAAGTTACAGCTTCTGACTTTGAGTTCAAGATAAAAAAAAAAACATCGATTTATGGTTTACATATGGTACATTGATGTCCAATTGCCTCAGTCACAGTCATAATCATTTAATCTTTGTTTTAAATGAAAGCAATTTTTTGAAGTTTTGACTTGATGATCAGTGAGGCTGCCAATGTGACCAACCTCCTTAGTAAAACATCTGTGACTGATCACAGGGATGTCAGATTTGTCAAGATTTATATGGAGGAAAAGAAAATTAGAATTGTATAAGTATTGCATTTGTTGTTTTGTTTGAAGCATCCTTACATTTATAACTTAAGATCCAAATGTCTTTTTGGGGATGTGATAGAAAAGTTAGTGTGTAATGCACTCCATCATTTGTAATACCTCATAGCTAAAGACACTGTTCATAGCAAGCTGATCATTTTGTTGGAAATTTGCAAACTGCATACACTTGCATAAACATACATGTTTTGTTTTAATTTAGATCACCAATCAGTAACATAGTTGGAAGCACTAACATCATTGCTTTGTAGTAAAGGTTAAAAACCAAATGAGTAATTAGATTTAAACATTGTCTCCCTCAGCATTGCCTAAAGGCAACATAACCCATCTCAGAAAAATGTACAGTCAATTCTGATGTTAATGACAAATGCCACTTTTTTTACACAAGTCTGCTGGATAGAACACACCCCCTAGACCAGTCAGCAGTTTGGGGTGGGTGCAGAAGGGTCATGTTCATTTAGACTTTGTTCACAGCTGTGGTGGAAGTTAATGGGGACCTAAATAAATAAACAATTAAATAGCTGTATTGTAGATGAGTTGCAGAGGTGAACATGAAAGCCGTGTGCTGTTTGAAACAGAAACAATCTGGGGAGGAGGAAAACAGCAGACCTAATTAGTCAAGAGAAGCTGACAAAGCCCAGTCAAAATGGCTCAGTGCCAGTCAGGGACGGAGAGGCAGTGGTGAGGGCATGGACATTGGGGTTACACATTTATTGTTTTGCAGGTGGTGGATATTTGAGAGATATCACATAGTGTGCAGTGAATTATCAGCTTAATTATCATTAAGACATTTAGTCGTTTTACATTCACTTGTTAAATATCTAGCTATCAGCAACATCCATTTAGGTAGAACTAAGGCCTTGGCAAAAACAAAAGGTTTTCTTTTTTCTTTTCTTTCTTTTTCTATGGTACAATGCAACTTCAATCAGTAATGTTTTTCATCCCTATCCTCCTTAACATTAAGGTATCAGCCAGTTGCAGATCCAGACAAGACACAGAAATAAATACCTGTCAAAATATACTTTACATTAAATCACTTTATTAATGGTATTCTATGTTGCTGTTGGTAAAATATAGGCATGAAGTGTGTTTGTATTTGCTGATTATCAGACCACTTAGAAACACAAAAACTAAATTATTTCCACTGCAGCTGAAAAGAAAATTAAAAATTAAAGCAATATCCTACAGACACATACAAGTAAGTAAATGGATATTTACTGAATGCCCAATCTATCTTTCTTCCTCTTGTTTTGTGGCACTGGAGCTATAGGTGCCTCTCCACTGCAGGCAATTGGGGCAGGTGTGAAGTGGCTTGAGCTTTTACATCTTTAATCAGCTATTAATGTCTTGGGATGCAATATAATAATTTTGCAACTGCAACATCACTTCAATGAGTGCTAAAATAAATGAAATGAACCAAAATGGTTTCTGTTAGATGTGTAAACCTATATGGTGAATTTTATGTTGTAGACGGCAATGACTGTTATTGCGGAGTGCTGTAATTCATCTTCACTCCGCTGATTGGTAGCTTTTAAAAAATGGTGCTTGTTTCAAGTTGAACTAGTCATCACCATTAAGCCTCCCTCTCTACTGTAAACAGCTCTGAAAGAGGTCTTGCAGGGGCAGTTAGAAAACGTAGGAAGGTGCACGATAAAATGGTCTGCAAGTTCCTGCAGTGAAAAAGGGTCTATTGGAAATGTCCTTACCTATTCAGCTTTGCTTCTAATGCTATGTCCCCTTCTGATGTTGACATAAAGAATACTGACTTTTTTTTGGGAGGATGGGCTCATGCTCACTTAATCATGCACTGCACTCCAGCATACACTGTATCCAAGCTTGCTCAATAAAGGTAGTATTTAATATGTAAACATCCAAGATGTAGTGAGTGACAGTCCAGGTTGGTCTACACTGTGTTCTTGTGGCTTGATGAGTCAACTGTGTTTTTAAGCTAGCTAGTTAAGCTAGGTACCATAAACTACTTGACTAAGTTAGGCAGAGATTGTGATGATGGTAAAAAGCAGACCCAACCTAAATAATCATGAATAATTTTTCAGTGCAATTACAATGTCAAGGTTTCACTCGCTTTTTTATACACTACCAGTCAAAAGTTTGGACACACCTTCCCATTCAATGTTTTTTCTTTATTTTCATGACTATTTACATTGTAGATTCTCACTGAAGGCATCAAAACTATGAATGAACACATATGGAATTATGTAGTAAACAAAAAAGTGTGAAATAACCCAAAACATGTTTTATATCTTAGATTCTTCAAAATAGCCACCCTTTGCTTTGATCACTGCTTTGCACACTCTTGGCCTTCTCTCAATGAGCTTCATGAGGTAGTCACCTGAAATGGTTGTCACTGCACAGGTGTGCCTTGTCAGGGTTCAATTGTAGAATTTCTTGCCTTCTTAATGGGGTTGGGACCATCAGTTGTGTTGTGCAGAAGTCAGGTTGGCACACAGC
>VUQS01071231.1:17529-58206 GCA_015108495.1 Heterochromis multidens
ATCAACCAAGTGTGATCTTATGCAGCTGTACCCCACGTGGATTGAGGTTTGACATGTTGTGCATTCAGAGATGCTCTTCTGCATACCTTGGTTGTAACGAGTTGTTATTTGAGTTACTGCTGCCTTCCTATAGGTTTGAAGTAGTCTGGCCAATGTCCTCTGACTTCTGGCATCAACAAGTCATTTTCAATGACCATTCACTGTAAACTCTAGAGATGGTTGTGTGGAAAAATCCCAGCAGATCAGCAGTTTCTGAAATATTCAGACCAACCCGTGTGGCACCAACAACCATATCACGTTCAAAGTCACTTAAATGCCCTTTCTTCCCCATTCTGATGCTTAGTTTAAACTTCAGCAGGTTGTCTCGACCATGTCTACATGCCTACATGCCTAAATGCATTGAGTTGCAGCCGTGTGATTGGCTGATTTGCATTGATGAGCAGGTGAACAGGTATACCTAATAAAGTGCCCAGTGAGTGTACATACAGCATATGTGCATGAAGGAACATGTGCATTACAGACATGGACAATGAACATCACCAGACAGGGAGTGTCCTAATTGGCTGTAGCTGCTATGAAGCTTCATAAAATATAAGAGGCTTACAAACCTTGTCCAGATCTGCAGGAGAATATTTTCCAATGAAAAATTGGGTGAAACAGATGAAAGACATTGTGCTGGTATTGACAGGATGACCATTAGAAGAATGAGGATTATTAGCTAAATAGAGGAGAAATTAACTTACTTCCCAGTTATCTTGTTGTGCGGAGGGTTTAGTCTGAATACCTTTGAAACAGAAGTATGTGGTTCACTCAAGGGTTTCTCACAGTAGACTTTAAATTAGCAGCACTTGTTCGAAATCATTCCAACTCCCGCAGATGGTGCTTGACACACAGAAACCCTCTAGGTGGTGTGGAAAGAAAAAAAAAATTCTTCTTGGCTGTGAATGTCAACCTTAACAAGGGCCAAAATTAAAAGGTGAAAGTGAGATGAAGTAGGGTGATGTGTCAGTTTTGATGCATGACATGACTCATGCAACTCTTTGAACTATTTCTTTTTAATCTATGTCAAATGCCAGATGAAAGCTGGGTTTGTACTATATTAAAGACCCTTTCATAGTAGTTCCCTTGACATTTTCCTCAACAGCTTGGGAGTCTTTTGTTTGGAGAGCAAAACAAGCATTTATCCTGAATGATTTTAGACTTAATTTTGTGAAATTGTTATCCAGTCAAATATTCTCTTTCATTAGAAAACGGAACATTTTTCGATGCTTTTCTCTAATTAAACATTACCAACCACAGTCAGGAGCATACTTTACAACAACCTGCAGAAGTGATTTACTGGGTTTATAATACTTAAAAAATTGATCAGTCCTACTTATGTAAATGGTTGCTTGCAGTAACAATCTCACTGAAACCAACCCTTTGATTTCATTATTCTTGCTGCTACTTTGAACTCATTGTCTTGGTTTTCTGGTATGGATTGTTTGGTTGCTTGCCATAGTTTTCACCAGCTCTGAGCACAAAACCATAGGCAGCTATTTAAAATGCACGCTGGGCGCAAAGCTAATCTGAGCTTTGCGCCCAGCGTGCATTTTAAATAGCTGTAGAAACAGCAGTGTGAAACAGCAGCGAAACAAAGATAACTGGTGGCTGGTAAAGAACGTGATCAAACACAGCATTTTGAGATTTTCTTCAAAAAAGATCTAAGTTAGAGCAGGGATTAAAAATAAATGGATTATTGGACCGCTCTTGTTTTTGTGTAAACAGTTGAAAATCTGTTTGCTAACAATATGGGGACGTTGGGCATATTTCAGAGCCTAAGATACTCATTTGCTAGTTCAACCCATGGGGGGGGGGGGCATCTTAATCTTAATTTATTCACGGATGCAATAAATATGTGTAGTATATAGGAAGGAGTACTGGCTGACACTAAAAAAAAAAATCATCATTTAAATATTTTTTGCTTTTGAAACTGCAGATAGGGTGTTCTTTCTTTCACATCTTAGTGATCACAGAACAGCTTGAGAGTAAATAAATAAAGTGAAACCACCACAAGACACCATTATGGTTTCTGTTTTTACAGCATCTCCATCTGGCCACCTGACCTTTGACAGACTTACACTTGTTGCACCTCATTTTCCACTGTGGAAATGTGAGAAGCAGCTGCTCAGAATCGCAATTTAATGACATACAGTTAAAAATTCACCTAGAAACAAAGTGACATATTTTCATGTGTTTAATTAAGCAATCCAAGCACAAGCATTTGCATGCAAAGTAGTGACACAGACAATCAGATATTTTATTGATGGGAGTGGTTGGTATTTTCAAGGAGGTTTCACATATGGTAAGATACCTACATTGTGTCAGCAAAAAGCAGAGCCAGAGACTGAACATTATTGGTGCATACACTTGCATCTGTTCCTGCCTCTGTCTCTGTGTTTCATGGGATGTAATGGAAAAGTAGCAAGGGATGTGTGTATATGCACCCTCACAAGGGACCACACCAGTTGTTAGGTTGGAACTTCCCTACAACCTAATGAGGTCAATGGAGGATTGTTACCAACCTCTATTTCCTCTTTTGGCATTGGGTGGATCAATTTTTACCCTTATGGCTTGATATGAGTAGAGAATGGCTCAAATCTTCATAACAGTAACCTTTATGTCTTACTGTATCAACAACACTGTTGCATAGGTAGAATTTTGTAACCTCTTGCCTTTTGCCTTCATGGTTGACTCATCACTGCCTTTTATTTAGCCCTTTATGTATCTCTCTCGCTCCACTTCAGTATGGTGTATCTTGACGCTTCCTGAATTTCCAATATATCATTTGTTTTCACCTCCTTCAGACAGCATATTCACAGTGAAAGCTCCCTTGCCAGTGTTAAAATTTGTACTTTGATTTCCCTTGATACAGGTTATTGCATACTATATCTCAACCAAATAAATGGCTGGGTGGTCTCTTATGTATGTCAAGTTGGCGCTTCAGCATCCTAAAGCAAACTGCTGTGTGTCTTTCTTCTTTTTCTGTTTAAACAGAGATATGCTAATCCAGTGCATATTGTACAAAAAAGATGGATTTGATTTATTATCATACATATATAAATATAAATACAGCTTTCAAACTGCTGCAACACCTCTTCTTTATGAAATTTGATCATCTTACTAAAAGAAGAGAGTGCACCTCTGTCCACTTCCATTTAAAAAGAAAATACAGCTTACCAATTATTTTTAGTAAACAGACTCCACCTTTCCTTTTTTATGTAAAATGTTTATTGCGTTTATGTCAGAGGTGTGCCTGATCAAAGCAAATGCACCCCATATGGATGTTGCAAGAAAAACTTTTATAATTGCAAGAACCGAGAGAAAGGCGGCATAATTGCAACGACAAGATAATGACACACTAATTGCTACCCGGAATGAGCAGGTTTATTTTAGGCACAGTAAAAGTCATAGCAGCTACCACCTACACAGCCGGTCCATAGAAAGTGGCTTCACAGTTGCAATGAGTTGCTTTTTCACTCATACATCAACAAAAGGGAGCTATTTTCTGAGAAAGAGAATTCACGAGATAGTCATTGACTTTCCCAGCTTCAGGCAATCTGACCCAACAACTAAGAGGGCTGTGTGAGGTAGAAAACTAATTAGGATGAAGGTTATCACAGGGTAAAATCAAACACTTGGTTGGTATTGACAGACTGGTATCAGTTTGAGCTTTTGTTTTCTGTTTGTATAGGCTGTTACTAAAAATTAGACAAAGATTTAATAATGGAGGGACTGGAGAAGGATAGCAAAACTAAATCCCTGTGTGCACATAGAACAGCATATGCTTGTTAACTTATTACATAAAAAGGAAAAACAGGTGTGACTATTTGGCATAATCAATTTAAAAAAGACAATTACCCTGATCCAACATCCACAAATTTGATTTATGAAACAGAATGGGAAGAGATGGAGAAAAAAAAAAAAAAACAACACCGACAAGGTGTAGCTTGTGAAGCGTAATGAAGGTGGTGTAGTACAGTGGGGAAATAATTATTTGATCCCCTGGTGAATTTGTAAGTTTGCTCCCTTACGAAGAAATGAACAGTCTCTGATTTTTATGGAAGTTTAATTTTAATGGAGAGAGACAGAATATCAACCATGAATCCAGAAAAAAACACATTAAATAAAAGTTATAAATTGATTTGCATGTTATTGAGTGAAATAGGCATTTGATCTCTAAGCATAACACGACTTAGTACTTGATGGAGAAACACTTTTTGGCAAGCTCAGCAGACATTTCTTGTAGTTGGTCACCAGGTTTGCACACATCTCAGAAGGGATTTTGGTCCACTCCTCTTTACAGAAACACTCTAAATCCTTTAGGTTTCTTGGCTGCTGCTTGGCAACTCAGAGCTTCAGCTCCCTCCACAGATTTTCTACAGGGCTGAGGTCTAGAAACTGGCTAGGCCACTCCATGACCTTAACGTGCTTCTTCTTTAGCCACTCCTTTGTTGCCTGGGCAATATGTTTTGGGTCATTGTCATGCTGGAAAACCCATCCACGACCCATCTTCAGTGTTCTGGCTGAGGGAAGGAGGTTCTCGTCTAAGATTTTACGGTAAATGGCCCCGTCCATTGGCCCATCAGTGCGCTGAAGTTGTCCTGTACCCTTAGCAGAAAAACAGCCCCAAAGCATAATGTTTCCACCTCCATGCTTGACTGTGGGAATGGTGTTTGTTGGTTTATATTCAGCATTTCTTTTCCTCCAAATGGTGGGTCGAGTTGATGCCAAAGAGCTTGATTTTGGTTTCATCTGACCACAGCACTTTCTCCCAAGCCTTCTCTGAATCATTTAGATGTTCACTGGCAAACTTATGACGGGCCTGTACATGTGCTTTCTTGAGCAGGGGTACCTTGCAGGCAATGCAAGAGTTCAATCAGTTACCAATACTGTCCTTGGTGACTGGGGTCCCAACTGCCTTCAGATCATTAACAAGCACCTCCAGTGTAGTTTTGGGCTGACCCACCACCTTTCTCATGATCATCCTCACCCCATGAGGAAAAAACTTGAATAGAGCTCCAGAATGAGGGTGATTGATGGTCATTTTATATTTCTTCGATTTCCAAATAATTGCATCAACAATTGTCATCTTCTCACCAAGCTTCTTGCTGATGGTCTTGTAGCCCATTCCAGCCTTATGCAGGTCTACAGTCTTGTCCCTGACGCCCTTTAACAGCTCTTTGGTCTTACCCATGGTGGTGGAGAGGTTGGAATGGAAGAAATTGATTCTGTGGACAGGTGTGCTTTATTCACATAATGGGTTGAGAGCAGGAGAATCTGTAATTAATTGAGCCAGAATTCTGGCTGGGTTGTAGGGGATCAAATACTTATTTCACTCAATGTCATGCAACTCAATTAATAACTTTTACATAAAGTTTTTTTTCTGGATTTTTGGTTGATATTCTGTCTCTCTCAATTAAAATGAAACTACCATAAAAATTAGAGACTGTTCATGTCTTTGTCAGTGAGCAAACCTATTATTGCCATTATTATTTTATTATTATATTAATATAGCACAAGATTCAGTTAGCTTTGCACAAAAATAGCTGGTAGAATTGTCCTTGAAAGAGCTACTTTTTACTTTATTGCATTTCAGCGCCTGTGCTTTTTCACTTTTACTTGAGTAAAGAAGTTGAATTTGTACTTTAACTGTTACCACAAATATCTGTACTTTGACTTAAGTAAAAAAAATGTCTGTATGTTTAACACCTCTGGCTCCAGTTGATGATGAGAGTCAAACATTAAATACGGATCTGTATGCGTTGGGTTGCAGTATAGATCAACTTTCAAATGCCCCCCACTGATGGTAATTTCATAGTCTAAGAACGCTAGCTTGTCATTTTTCATATCCTCCCTGGTGACCTTGTCCACAGACTAAATGTGATTTGTGGTGTAAATCAGGTCTTTGTATGTATTCATACATCTTAAGTTAATAATCTGTAGTATGAGGTCCAGTCTGTAGGGTTGTCCTGGTCTAACTGCTTCAGACAATCTATGACCCTTATTCTGTAATCATTACTTGGATCTTGTTTCAGGGGCTCTGAGGAGCACCGAGGAGAGGAAGGCACACAGGTCACTCGGTAAGGACAACAACATTATCATCCATTCAGCAGACAAGGGTAGGTGCACAGTTTTGTTAAGCCAGATAGACTATCATGAGAAAATACTTCATGACAAAGATATATATGAGCCCCTGGTAGATCCAGGTAATGGTTGTCGTGACAATTTGCAACAATTTTCTTGGCTCTTTGTTAGGCAGTGGTGTTAGTTTCAGCCAAACAACTGCACTGTTTATAAGGTTGGGGGAAACCTTTAGTCAGCTGAGACTGAAGAAGTCACTTAGATGAGTGAATTTCACTGAAAATGAAAATGCTGCATCCAGATCAACAGAATCAACTTTCTGGGATTTCCTAACGTGGATTATTGAGCATGCATCAAGACATGTTCCCCTGTAATTTAATTCTGCAAAGTTTAAGATGCTATCTGGAATGATGAATGAAATGAAAGAAAAATGCATAACTTGTAGTTGACCTTACACAACCCATTCGATGATTTTTGTCCCCTCGAAGGGAGGGAGTATGTAATTGGTTCCATTTGTTTATCTGTCTGTTTGTTAGCAGTCTAGCGTCCACAGTTTTCAAGATATCATTTTCAAGTTTTGTGTGATGGTAGATAGCAATAACAGCTTGAGCCGATTTAATTTTGGTGAAAATTGGGTCAAGGTTAAGGTCACACCAAATGTGAAAATCAGTAAAAACTTTATATTACCCACAATTTTTTATGGATTGTCTTCAAACTTCACAACAATATACTAGACCTTGGTGGACATGAGTACCTAGGTTGACTAAGCATTTGAGCTTGACCTTCATTGTTAGCGCCCAAGGTCAAAGTTGACCTTGAAAAAAAATTTCAAGAAACCAGGGCATGGAGAGAGCTGTACGACACACTTTTTGTTTTTTCAATACGACGCCCTACGATGTCACAACGACACCATAAAGCTTCGCAAAATCACAGACTGGATGAATATATCTTAAAATCTCAAGTTGCCCTTTGGGGGGAGTTGCGCTCTCTGAGTGCTCTTATTGTAGATTGCAACTCTCCTTGGCAGCCTATTTAAGGCTGTAATACTGGAAACAGAGAGAGAATTACTGATATGTGCAGGTAACTATAAAATCAACCTCTCTTCATGAGGAGATAAATCCTGTCCCTTTTGGGGTTACATAACAACTCAAGCTGATGAATTCATGCAATGTGCCTGAAAAAGACAGGAAAAAACTAATTGCTCCATAAAAGGCCAAGAAAAAACCTTTAAGCTCAATATTTAAGCTCTCAGAGCCACAATTCTCTTTCACTAAGGCATTCTGTTTCTAGATAGAAATTACATATGCAGTAATGTGTCGTCTAAATATGTGAGAAACTATTCTGTTAAACTGATAGGAGCACATAATCAGGCATACAGCACAAGCACAGTGAATTGTTAAACAGCTGTTTCCTACACAATTCTAGTGTCAAGCTGTACCTCAGGACAGGAAGCCAGGAAGCTGGTGGATGTTGAGCTTTGCAACAGGAGATGTGTGGGCAGAGAGGACCTGCACAGAGTAGACAGCTACAAATATCTACTACTAATAAAAGAATACTTTGATTTGCTTGTGTACATGAACACAGACTAAGGCAAAGCATTATAGAAGAAACAGAAGGGAACACAATAGAGTTCTGTCACATCCTGCTTTTCCTATTGAAGCAGCTTCTTGGTTGTTTGCTTCTGCAGCTTCTCAGCTAAAAAGGAAGTGGGGAGTTGTAGGGCAACAGGCAATGAGAGGAAGAAAGATGCAGCTCTGTGTAAACAGCTACTGCAAGATGTAAGCTGGAGGGGAGGACGGTGTTTCAGCCACAACAAGATCTCACATGCAGCTAATGCAGCTTAAAAGGCGGATAAGGAAAAGCTTTTTGAAAGCATATCTATACAGAAAAAGGAAATAGTTTATGAATAATTTGTCACCCTGAGGGACTGATAACAGGAGAGGAGGTGATTGGTGGAGCTTCCTGTCAAAATACTGGAGATGGAAAAGAGCATCCCATAGAGACAGAGTGAACAGTTCACACAGTCACATAGAATGAGCCATGCACATTAGGTATAACATGAATTCTGCATTGTATGTGGAAGAATGGCACAACATGAAACATAGAGAAAGTGTGTGTGTGTTTGTGTGTGTGTGTGTGTGTGTGTGTGTGTGTGTGTATGGGTACATTGCATTTTTGCTTTCGTGTCTTTGTCTGTGTGAGAGATAAACGAAAGATAGAGACAAATGCACAGAATACACATACATTTATATTTCTATCTTTGTGAGGACAAATGTTAACATGAAGTATTCCTATAGTATTTCTGGCCCCCCCTCCAATCAAAACTATGCTTTGGTAAATGTTTCTCTTTTGATCTTTCTCCTGAAAAGTAAAACATATCTCACCTAAAAGAGTTCACCTAAAAGCTCTGTTTAATCCTGTGAACACATGCATTTGCACCCCTACCACCACCGTCAATAAAAGCATGCAAGAAACAGTGGACATTATTTTGAAGAAACATTATCAGACAACAGTGCCTTCAAACAGGGTCAGTTTGTTATATCAGTATTTCTTTTTACTCCCAAAACAGGAATATAATTAAGAGCTCAGGCAGTCACTGACTTTTTTTGTGGAAAACATAATTATGCCTGACAGACGCAGGGCTGTGATCTCAGTTAGCAGCAGCACAGCATCTCTTCCTCTTGTCCTATTCATACTATTCATCTGGCCTGCTTGAAACTTGTCAAGTGTATGCCTGTGACAGGGGACACATGCACAAGTGTTTTGAATCTACAAAAACATTTTGACTGGGAAGAAATCTTGCTGAAACACTTAATAACTGTCAAAGACCCAGGGGCTATAAATTAAAGGTACAGTGTGTAAAATTTCACCACTAGATATCGGTAGATTGCAGATTGCAGTTAACTGAATTCTGTTTTCTTACCACTCACAATTCAAGTGCATAATCCTAGCTAAAGTGGCCACTGTAGGACAAACAACTCTGGCTGCCATTCATCTGTAGTGAGTGTATGCTGTCAGTCTGCTGTTTACCTCAGCTGTCAATATGTGTCCACGTCTGTTTACTCTGGAGGAGGCTGTAAAACTTTGTGAAAGGAGTCTGATACGAGTCGATGAGTCAGTGAAGCTCACTTCTGTCCAATTACAGCAAAACTGAGGTGAGTTGTTGAGATATCCTGGACTTTTCTGTTGCTAAGCGCTGCTGTTTTTGCCGCTGTTAGTGAAACTTTCTTTGAAGTGGATCTAACATTATTGGACTCTGACACTTAGTGAATAAACTGTCATACGATGTGAGATTGTAATCAAACTGTTTATCAGAGGGAAAGTGTGATTTTTTAGAGACTCGAGCCTAACATTAGCTGGCATAATGTTAGCTTATAACCAGCTGCTGCTGTTGTCAGCTTTCCGGAGATGGAAGAGTCACATTTCTAATCTGCTGACAATAAGTACTTGTGACAATATCTGGAATAAATAAGCATGTTTATACACAATTTCATGTGTTAGAACCCTGACTTCAGTTCAGGAGATCAGGCTTGAGGTGAGGAGGAAGAGGATGAGGTGAAAATAAGGGACATATGACATATGAGAAACACATGAGAAAGAGATCGTTGAAAATATACATGTACAAATGTTAAATGGTCATATATAGTTTGAAAGAGCTATTTGTGTCTTTAAATTAAAAGTAGCTTATAAGACGTACTGCATATGTGGCCAGTTTCTAGCCACATACATAAAACATGATTAGGCAGAATGGTGATGTCCATCTTGGCCACTGTATTCAAGAAGGTGGGGCAACATGGCAGCTTCCACAAACCAACGTATTTCTAATTAAAACGTTTATGAGAACACATCAGTTTGTTGGACGATGTAATTACACACTAATCAATGAATATTTATAAGTACAGCATTCTTTTTCTCTATTAAATAACCTCAAAAAATTACTTACTGTACTTACTTTAATAAAAAAATGAGATGAACAGATGGCACATACACATGTATGAACTTTGGATTGGGTATGGTTTATAGACATTAGTTACTCTGTTTTTTATTTACACACCTCAGTAAATCTAGTTGTATTAAATTAAGAATTTGCTGCTCAATATTTTCTGGGGGAGGACCACAAGATGCCCTGCTTGATGTGACCTATACCCACAGAAGGTTAATGACTAGCTAAATGTTTTAATAGGTCTAGATGGTATTTTTAACAATCACAACGAAATGCTTAAGCCCAATCCAGAAGCCGAATCCTAAAACTAAACTGCAACCCATAAATGCCACTCTATCTTTAGGCGAGGATAGCAGAAAATGTCCTTACTTTCACTATTAAGGTCTAAAACTCAAACTGGTCTTCACAAAGATAGATGTAGAAGAACATCCAGTTTTCATAGTCTGCCAGTCAAACAGAGGAACAGGATGGGGGTCAGTAATGGCAGTAATGATCCTGCTATGAATAAACCAGTTGGAGGAAGTAGAGCTCCCATTAGGCTTTCCTCCTCAGGCTATTAATAACCAGAAAGCTAATGCCTCCTCTGCAATCAATACACACACCCACTAGGACATGGTTAAAGACAAACTGTGGTGGTTGAAAGGAGAGGGAATTGGGACTGTTATGGCCAATTGTAGGGACTTGCTAATCTTTCAAAGGATAATATTAGGAATATAATTTGTCATCTTTTGCTTCTTTTTGTAATACAAGATTTGATCAATGTGTTAAAAATAACATCTGCAGATGTATTTTTGTCGTCTCAGGGGTACAAGGCTTAAAGGAGCTGAATATATTATAGCTATAGAGAGAGTAAAGGCCATTTTTTCAACAATCATTTTGAATGGCAACTTCAGTATGGCTTAAGTCATAGAAAGACCAGTAAAATGAAGCATTGTGTCTGTTCAGGCACTATAAAGTTGTGCTTGTACTGGGTGGTTGGCACCAGCTATTCGGAGTATGTTTCATAGAGTATGTTTGGAGTGGCTCATCCATGGTTGTGTAGCTGTTTTCTGTTGCAGCTCCCTCCACCTCTCCAAACTTATATGTTATTTTGTGTTGCTGATTTCAACAGAATTTAATGTTTGTGTTTGTTTTTAAAGGGATTATCTCTCTCAGCAGAAATCCTGTCATTGTGCAGATTATTTCAGAGCACCATCAAACAGCAGAACCTCTTACACCTAATATGTAAAATCATGCAACCATTTGCTATAAATGATGTAGTTGTATTTGAACTGCGGTGTGGGTCAATGGCATGCTGTGCGTTTTTACAGAAAAGCAAGCTGAACTGAGCCTGAGCTCATTTCAAACACTTCATACTGTTTTATTAATCTTTATCATATTCTATAAAATCATATGTTTGTGGTAGCTGTCCTGTGAGGACTACATATCTCTGGAAAAACAGCTGGTAATGAGCTTGGAAAAACAGGCCTACATCTTACAACAACAACAAAAAAATCACAGTAAAAGGCTTGAGCAGTGTGTGACATGGTTAACTATCATTGTCTACAGGGGGATTACAAATATTACTGAAAAATGAAGGTGGTGTTTTGGCAAAACAGCAGGTTGAACTTATGAATCTGAAAGTGTTGGCTGAGCCTGCACCTGTTCTACATGCCTGTTTTGTTAAACCGGATTTGACGTCAGCTTTCCATCATTAAAGCTTTCCTTGTTAATGTGCTAAAGAAGTTATTAAAAATTTCTACATCACACATGTTGGCCAAGATGGTTAGTACGAGGAGACTTATCTATTATGATGATAAATCACAGAAGCTCGTCTACTTGCTAATACTAGCTCTGTTTCCACACAAAACTGTCACGATCCTGGGTCAGTTGACCCAGTTTTTGAGCATTATGGACTTTCTAGTTTTGTTACTTTGGTGTTTTTGTTATAATGCTGTCTTGATGCTGTCAGAGTGTAGCTGTGTGCAAGCAGGATGAGTGAGGACCCAAATGCAGACGGAATGAAACTTAAAGCACAGCTTTATTGCTGGTCTGAAACTAAACAAAAACTCAAACACCTGACACCTGACAGGGCAGGGCAAAAAACCAGGAACTAGAAAACACTAAGAAAACTAGGGAACACTAGGAATGCTAGGAATACAAAACACACAGCCGTGAGGAGGGATGACGACGACGTGACATGGAACAAAGGAAAACTAAGGGCTTAAATACACACAGGAGGATAATCAGGGAGATAGAGAACACTAGGGAACACAGGTGAACTAAATCCGAGTATAACAGGACAGAGGAAGCAAACTTGAATATAACACATGAGACACGAAGGATTATCAAAGTAAAACAGGAAGTGGCTAAACACAGACACAGACTAACACACGCGGACTGACACTGGGGAAGGTAAACAAATACTAAAACACTGAGAGACACAGAGAGAGAGGGCACGAGAGGGAGGGAGACACAGAGAGAGAGGCACGAGTGGGAGACACTGGGAGATGGAGGGAGAGCACTAAGGGAACTAAGAACTAAACACTGGAAAGAACACAAGAGGATAAATGCAAAACATAAACCTTACAAAATCTTGAAACCTAATAATAAATAAACAAAACTAGAAAGTCCATGAACTTAGAACACTGGGTCCACTGGACCCAGGACCATGACAGATGCCTGGGTCGTTGAACCAGTGTTTTGAGTTTTGTACCTTTTCTTCAGTAATTGGTTTGTTTCCTTAATGTTCTTAGTTCTTAGCTCTGGTTTCATGTTTCGTCTGTTCTTGGTTTCAGCTATAGTATATTCCCTGAGTTCCCTTATATTGTGCTCCCCTTGTGTTCCTGTACCAGTCTGTCTCCCTGTCCTGTCTTCTATGTCTCAGTGGTTGTTTATGTCCATCTTCTCGTTGTCCTGTCAGTCATGTCTCTATGTTGTTACTCTTCCCCAGTGTCAAGTTCACGTGTCCTAGTCTCAGTGTGAGGGTTATGTTTCCTGTTTTACTTTTATAGTCCCTCATCTCTTGTGCATTGTGTTAAGTTTTGCTTCCTGTCTCGTTACTCTATGATTTAGCTCACCTGTGTTCCCTGGTGTTCTCCATCTCCCCGATTACCTCATGTGTGTATTTATACCCTCAGTTTGCTTTTGTCCTTCGTCGCAGTCGTCAGCCCTTCATTTCCCTGAGCCATGTTTTGGATTTTTGAACCTTTGTTTTCTTTCCGTACTGTGGGTTTATTGCCGCTGAAATAAAGGCCATTCTGTTAGTCTCCAAGTTTGCCTTCACGTCTGCATTTTTGGGTCCGCTTCCTGCTCAAACGATGACAAAAACGTGGCTTGTAACTGATCTCAGATCAGTGAAAGCAGAGCCAGCTTGCAATGCCCATGCCCAGCTTGCACGTTGGTCTCCCATCAGTCTCCCGTCAGAGACCGGAGGTTTATCCACACGTGCAAACAACCAGAAAAAGCTGCTGACCTCTCAGCTTGACATGAACACGCCCAAGAAATGGAAATATGCTACAGTTTCCAATGGGATCCAAGGCAATTGGAGCGTCCAGTGACAATAGCCAATTGCAGCCATAAGATGACAGTAATCTAAAGGATGGAAGCAATTTTAATTGATGTGGTTTAGCAATAGTTTGCACATTGTAGAATTACTGAGTTATTCTGCAGTTACTACGTCTGTCAGGCACAAGTCAAAGGGCCCAGGATGTAAAGAGGACCTTTGGCTACAACCTCTTGTCAAATTTAAACTGACTGTTATCATTTCTTTTTGAAACATTAAGTACAAAGAGACTCACAATGATACAAAAGAGACCTGAAACTATCACAACGAGATGCAAAACAACCACAAAAAGAGAAAACAACCACAAAGAGATGCAAAATAACTCCAAATACATGTAAAACAAACACAGCGATATAAAACAACTACAATGGGATGTAAAACAACCACAACGAGATGCAGAAAAACTACAAAGAGATGCAAAACAAACACAGACACAAACAACCACAAAGGCATGCAAAGCAACTGCAAACAGTTGCAACACAGCTGCAAAGAGTTAAAACACAACTACAAAGTAGCCATAACAATATAGAAAATTTAATTAATCAGAGGATGAAATGCTATATATATCTCAGTTACCAGGCTTCGTGAACTTGGACCATTCAGTACATTAGCTTTAGTCTAAAATGGGATCTCTAAATTGTGACTTTCTCACCCAGGAAGACAGGAGTGGAGCTGATATAAAAATTCCAGCAAGTGGGAAATGAAAGCTGAGTGCACATCAGCAGTCACATCCATCAAGCTGATCAGCAGAGGTTTGATTCACAGTCAAGTCTCACTCATCTGAACTCAACAAGACTGAAGGCTGACCTGTTCATAGATATAATGGCTTGTCAGACATAAGGAAGAGCCAGAGGTGGGTGGATCAATATGATGGTATGCTGCCAAAATTTTTCATCAAGGGAAAGACAGATATTTTTCAGTGTGTCCACGGACACAGGCTGGCTGGTGTACGGACACATCCTGGTCCATGAAAATTGAGTCATTGTTATCTAGTAAGCTTGATAATTTCCTCATTAGTAAGTGTCATCTTTGTGATGCTAGGTTTATCATTATAAGCCAGCAGGCACCTGGGCTCAGGTTTGTGTAGACAAATTGACCCTTCAGGCCACAGAAGTGGGATTGGTTTCCATTCATCCATTCATCCATCCATCACTAATCTATTACTCTCCAACATGTGTCACACTATCTTCCAGCCTTGCATACTCCTAAACACCAAAGACAAAAAAGAACCAGGATCTTTCTTTAATAACAACACTATTAAATAGTGTAATTTAAGATGGATCCCCACGCTCCATCTTTAATTTTTGAAGACAAAAAAACAGCCAAGCCCACAAGGTGAGCGTTATTAGTGGGATTCCTTTTAGATGATATTCAGTGTTTCAAAGTCGTTTGATAGTGAGATAGTGCCTGTCTCCAGTTCAGCTCTGTGTCCGTCCGACTGTGTGTGTGTGTGTGTGTGTGTCTAGGTGGGTGTGCGTGTGTATGCATCTAGGGAGTATGTCCATTATCAGCCCACAGCTGAAGCACACATTAGAGAGACGAGGAAGAGAGAGAGTGGATAATGAGGCCTGTGAACTTAAAGACTGTACAATTCTCAGCTACTATAAAAAGGACACACACACAGAAAAAAAACAGAGATTTCCAGACCAACGTGCTTTCAGTGGTCATGTTTGTTTTGGTGATATTCTAGCTACAGTGCTGTATGAATAAAACATGTAAACTATTTCTGTCATAATCCTTTAGTCCTTGGATACATAATTTTTTTTGTCTTGAATGAAAGGCAGCAACAAATACTTACCATCATAGTTTTTCTGATGAATATGTTCAGTTCAATTCAATCCAATTCAATTCATTTCAATTTATATAGCACCAAATCACAACAACAGTCAGCTAAAGGCACTTTTTTATTATAAGGTCTCCTTCATCTAACCCTACAAAAATACTGAGAAAACCCCAACAATCAGACGACCCCCTATGGGCAGCACTTGGCAACAGTGGGAATGAAAAACCTTTTAACAGGAAGAAACCTTCAGCAGAACCAGGCTCAGGGAGGGACAGCTATCTGCTGCGACCGGTTGGGGGTGAGGGGAGGGAGACAGGACAAAAGACACACTGTTAACTCATTTTAATGGTTTTAATGGTCAGGAAAGCAAAGTTCTGGTTCATTTCAACCTGATGAATTTCCTACCATGGTGTCTGTTTTCTTTATGATTTACTCCAACTTTGTTCTTTGTTTCAAATGTCTGATTTGAATTCTGACTGGAAGTAAACACAGGAATTAGCTACCTGAACAAGTTCAACACAGCCATGCTTTCTTTGTGTTAGCTGGCTTGAGAAAACCTAAAACCCCAGTCAGAGAAAATGGGCATCACAATGTTGTTTTATCAACTTTTGCTGTTAACCAAGGCTGGCTGCGTCAGGCTACTTTCTAATCTACGTTCTAGTAGCTTCATTTCCAGCAGTGTAAAAGAGATGTATACATTGTCTGCATCATGAATGGAATACATGTAGATTTCTGTGATGCACAGATTGTGCTGCTTTAACTTTACAACTGGGCTTCATTTGGTGGTGTTAGTAAGATATGGCTCTACAGGTTGCATATATAAAACATAATCCCCCAGTATAGAATCTATATGACACTTAAAGTATTCTGTAAATAAAAGAATGTGGTGCTTACAGTGGATTTTAAACTGAAACTCTGATCATAACCTGTTCCAGACCAGCTTAAGTGTTCAGCATAAGTTACCATGGTGATCTAGCCAGGTAAAAAGAGAGCCACCTTCATGACACTGAAAACTTTGCTTTAACCATTGTTCTAGCTTTGTAGTACACCAGACATTTAGCTAACTGCATTCACAACCTCTATCACATTCTGTTTTTTTTTTTTTTTTTTAACATGTATGATGCTGACTTTCTGGAAACTCAACAGCTAAATGCAATGCATTACCCTGCAGACCATTATGATCATGGTTGCAAATCAGTTTGATTGGCATAATTATTGGAAAGGGAGTCCCAGACGATGAGCTGAACCAAATAGTGTATGAGACAGAAGCATAAAAACAACACGAGTATCTCGAAATCTGTACAATACAGCAGGAGAGTACAAAGTTAACATCATCCATTAAGCAAAACAGAATTAAAGGGAAATGTGCAAGGCTGAAATGAAAACAGTTTTCTTTCAGTTGAAATTGTATATAGAAAAATGTAGAAGCACTTTTCTGCTGCCTACATTATAAGGCTCCATTTAATGAACAATGTAGGAATCACTTGCACAAAAACAGAGTATCACCCACCTCCAATGTTCTTGGCCCATCAATTAAAATGTGCAAACTTGATGAAATTACTTACGTGCTGGAATGAAATGCAAACATAGCATAGTATATTTGTATAGTTGAAAGCATAATCTCAAGGAGCTAGTATGGCTAGAAAGCTGACAAAAGGATTCCATAAGTTGAAAAATGTGTTCTGTTTAACCAACCAATTTATTGTCAATAACATTTATTATTGCAGTCTTTTAGCCAAGCAGCATCCCTCTGTCAATGCACAGTTGAACTCCACATAAAGGGGATTGGGGTCAGTTCTGGAGCAACAACAAATAGACAACGACGTGACAAAGAACTGAGGAGAACAGAGGACTTAAATACACACAGGAGGATGACTAGGGAAGTGGAGACAGCTGGGAACACAGCAGGGACAAATCAGGAGTAACGAGGGAGAGGAAGCAATGAGCACTGAGACGAAAGGTGAACAAACACAGAGACACGACAGGCTGGGGAGACGGGACACAGACCAGGCAGACACAGGGACATGACAGGAGAAACAGACAAGGATCACAGAGAAAATGAAGAAACTAGTAACAGAAGCACCACACACACACACACACACACACGCACACACGCGTGCACACACACATTGCATCTGACCTGTAAATGTGGGTTCAGCATGTCCATCAAAGCATCTATCCCCCTCCCATCTGCTGTTCCTGTTAGACTGGAACATAAAGAGAGCACAAAAAGGAACTATAAAACTGATTAAAATTGATTTTTAATAGGTCTCAGTTCATTACATTTGTGTCTCTGTGTGTCTATGTGTACTGGGTGGGTGAGGCATGGGTCTGTTGGATGCCGGAGGCAGTTTAATACAACAGTCATCACACCTGATGTTCTGTGGCCAGTGGCGAAGAGCTTTGGGTGCTATGTGACACTCACATGCAGGGGATTCAGAAAATATTCACATCCCTTCACATGGGGATGAAACAAATTAAATTCCACTGCTCGCACTTGGTCCCAAATCAGTAGAGAGGAAGATTGAAGAACAGGAAACCACAGTGGGGTTCAGTTCATTTCAGTCCAGTTCCCTTTTCAGACAATATAGACAGCCAGTGTGAGAGCACACATGCTATACCTTTTAATAGGAAGACTGATTAAAAAAATACAATAAATCAAAGTCAGAGGCTTATATCAAAAGCTTAAAGCTCCTCCAGCCATGCTGAAACTGAAGGACAGTGAAGTTCAATGAAAAAAAAATGAAGTTAAACCCTGCAACAATAACCCTGTAATTATAACACAGTACTCTCCAAGTTAATTGATGGTGAACTTTTGGAATGAGGTGACGCTGTTGAAGACATCCATTGGGTTGAGTAAGATCAGATGGTTCTTTAAAAAGAGAAAATCAGGAAAAACTATAAAAAGAACTGCGCTCAATTTAGAGAATGGTTGGTTTGATGGAAAGGATTTACTGTACTTGCTTATACTGTGTACATAATATATTACTTACAGTTGTCATACAGAATATGAAAAACCTGCTGCCTATTCAGAAGGACACAATTAAACCTAGGAATAAAAGTAAGTAAAAAAGTAAGTAAGAAAAAATGAGTTAATGTGATCACAGCTCTGTTACAGGTCTTGCTCTCATCTTTGTGAAGTCGGTAGAAAAAGGAGAGTTTACATGCCTTAAGGCAAAAGGCAAGTATCACTCTTCTTTTTGTAATACAGCTACACTCTGTAATCAATTTGAAATCTCAGTCTCATTATCACCCCTTGTTGTCTTTAGTTTTTGTTAAACTGCTGCTTTAATGAGCATCTTAAATGTTGGATATCATTAACACATTAATTATGTAGTAAATACCTCAAGGAAGATTTTGTTTATTGACATTCACCTCCACAGACTTTGATAAAGCTTCCTTAATGTTAATTTTCCCTTTTTAGAAAAGGGGTTGTCATATCCTGCATCTTTTTGCTGCTTGTCCCATTAGCTGTTTGATTCTAGTTTTCAGTAGGATTGTGGATGTATGAAGTCCTTTTCTTTTGGGGGTTTCTCTTCTCTCTGTGTTGTTGTGGGGTCTTTGCCTTGCAGTGTAGAGCACCTTGAGGCGACTGTTGGTGTGATTTGGTGCTATATAAATAAAATTGAATTGAATTGAATTGAATTCTTTTTCATCCTTCCAAGAACTGGTTAAATGATTATGAGAATATAAATAAAACTGAAAGACCAAATAATGTCAACATTAAAAAATGCACAGCAGTACACAGTACAGTACATATAAACCCCCATAAAACACCAACCCAACAAATTGTTTGATGAAGCTGTTTTTAGGACCCATAGTTGGCTAACTATGACAGCGACAAAGGACAAAGGAGGTGAATTACGTAGTCTGCACAAACAGAGTTTTGGGGTTGATTAGGGTTGATGGATCAGTAAGCACAATGCACACAGAATAAAAAAACTATTTGTTGCCAATTTTAGGCCTTTTCCAAAATCTATACTGCTTGTTTGTTATTGCAGCCATGACAACAAAGGACGTTTTTTTTTTTGGTCCAAAATCTTTATCTTTGCATGAAATCAAACCAAACTGTTCATATGCATTACATTCTTAGATTTAATTCTTGCTGCCATTCGGGGTGCTTATCCAGGGGTTGTGCCTGCTTGTTTAGTGTTGAGTGACCAGTTTAGAACCAGCATTCTCAAACCTTTTGGGGGCCTGGGATAACTAACAGGGAAGTATATGTTCCAAAGACACCATCATAATCTCATAAGTAGTAGTAGAGAAAGTGTAGAGCAGGTTCCAAAGCAACATGCAGTTGTTTTGCACATGTCTAGTGGCTGAAATGACAGTGTTGCTTGTTAGTGCAGATCAAGCACACTCAAAAAAATATTTATGCCCAAAATGCTGACTTTAAGTAATTTGATTACATGTAAATTTTCCATCTAATTTTGTTATATAAGTACAATGTAAAATGTTAAATTTAATGAAATCTGAAATTTACGTGATTGGTATACATTCAGTTTATACCAGTCATTTTCCTTAATGAATAATTACTGAATAAATAAACATTTGATTTTATATATTTTAGTTGCATTTTACTTAAAATGATTGC
Source organism: Heterochromis multidens (assembly GCA_015108495.1). NCBI lineage: Eukaryota > Metazoa > Chordata > Actinopteri > Cichliformes > Cichlidae > Heterochromis > Heterochromis multidens. Next base: position 37,517 of record VUQS01071231.1, read on the forward strand.
TTCATGTTTATGAGGGCCAAGAATAATTTTTTTTAGTGCACATATTAAATCAACTTTTAAAATTTAAATATTTTAAGGCACCTGAGTATACCACCCAGCAATTACTTTATTAAAATAGTACTTTATTTGTTCGTTATTTACTTTTAACTCCTTAACAAAAATTGTAATATAGTTTATAATAGCTAATAAAAGTAAATTGTTACTTTGACCCTTGCTTTTGTTATTAAAAAAGTTTATAAGAATATTTCAAAAAAAGGGAAAGGTCTGCACACTATCTGGTTTGAACTAATAGACATTTGTACAAAGGCTGCATTACGTGGTGCAGTGTGAAAAGAATTTGCCAAGATGTGCACATTTTCTGGAGATTTCCTATGATGCCAAAGAGAACTTAGATCAGGCAGGCTGAAATTTCCTTTATGTCATATTTTACCAAAAAAAACCCCAACCTTATTATATAAAGAAAAACACATGCTACACAGAGAAGTGCATTAGGACTCTTCCTAATGCCTATAGGGCTCTTTTTAATCTTCTTAATGATCATGCTACCACATGAGAATCAATAATTAGTGCACAAAAAAGCAGCATTACCCATCTTCAAAATTCCATTGTGAATTAATCTGGTCTTGTGTTGGGAATTGTAGATAAGGAGAAAATCTGAAGCTATTATCTTTGCATCCATGCTGTTTGTATATCCATGATAACTTAATTAGCCTTGAAATACCATTCAACAACAAAATGTGTTTTGCATATGTACTGTACATCATTAATGTGTAAAGCTATTTTTATCGCAAAGCTCCTGTGACTTCTGCCAGCCATCATTGGCAATAATACCCACACAAGCATTCAGTGACCACACATCCTTGCCTATGGCACCCTTCAGTCTCATCCCTCCATTCTGTTTCATCCTTTATTTAAAGACTTCCTTCCATGCATCTGCCTCTCTGTTCAGTGCTACATCCCGTACTCCCCAGTGACTGCCTATTACACTGGGAAGCATCCTCCGTTTCCCCTCCCTGCAGAGCATGCACTGGGTACGTGTGTGTCTCCAAAGCATTGCGGGTGCCATGACCTTCAGCTGAGTTGTAACTAAAGTCCTTGTGCACTCTCTCAGTCATATTCACATCATCCAACAGTCCACAATCTACAGCTCTTTCCTGTTCTCTCCATATGTTCAGAGATCCACTTCCTTCTCCCAACACCACCCCCACAATTCACAGCTTACCCCCACCCTTATCCATCACTTTTTTGCACTTCTTTGATGCTTGCAGAGTCACAGCCTCCTCCCTTAATCCCTTTTTTCATCCTCTATTACTCCATCCTCTTTGACCCTTCTGATTTTATTAAGCTGTCTTATACTCACACTCACCTTCCTTTAACCTCTTTGCCTGTTCCTACCTTTTCCTAGCCAAATCCTTGACTTTTCACTCCCATAAACCTCCTCCAATTAACCAAGAAACACACACATTCTGACCCATTTACATAAGTCCCAAGCTGCCAGCCTGCACAAATCATCACAGACTTCTGAGTGTTTTTGTTATTTGTTTCAAGTGCAGCACATCAGCTGTACATTATATGTTTAACATACTCTTCAGAGTAATTACTGTGATCTGAAAAAAAGGCTCCAGCTTTGGCATCAACAAAACTCATTCCTGTTTGTTTTGTTCTTGTTCTTCATGTTCTTGATCTTTTCTGAAGCAGCCATTAGAAGAGCTTTTAAAGTTTGTCTGTGTTTGAAGAATGAAAGTGTCATTCAGACAATTACATTGTAACTGTACTACGTCCCCCCCACCCCCAAATCAAATCATTAAGATTCGGATTCCCTTTCTCGCCATACTCCATATACTCGGTCTTTATTCCTCATGCATTATTTATTCAAAAGGACACAAGAGTATCTTCCATGACCTCTGCAGCCTCCAGGGAGCCCACGGCATGCTGGGAGCGTCCTGTAAGCATGGACAGTGTTACAACTGATCTTTTTCACTTGGACTGGTGTGTTAAATGGCCCTGTCGAGATGGTTTTTGCACATGCACAGAGCCCTCCGTGTCCTGGCTGACCATAACAGCAAGTTACGAACATGACAGTGTTGCTTGAACACTACAAATGTCTCTCAGTCATACTTGCCATCATCTCATGTGCGGTGTATGGAAAGCACTGGTGTGCACAGCCAAGCCTAATGTCATGCAATCAATACTTTCTATGCCATTCAGGGAAGGACCAGCACATGTATTTAGTCCATGTGTGAGACTGTGCCCTCAGATGTGAACCTCATCATAAGTCATCTCATGACAATAATATTATTCATAAGTGAAGAGAGAAAATCATGTGGCAATCATGTGATGGTAGGTTAGATAATGATTTTTTTCAAAGCTCTTTCTCAAATGGTATCAAGCATGTGGTTTGGACTGGTTGTATGAAATTTATAAAATGAGAAACATTAGTGGAGGATATATTAATAATACTGACACAAAGTCTGTTAGCAAGGTGTGCCTTCCCAGGGAGATACATGAGGGAGAATGAGGTAAAGCAGAGGGACAAAAGTCTGTTTGTGTTCCAAAAAACTGGAAATTAATTATAGTTTAGCCTCTGTGTGATGGCAGGCCATGGGTAATGGCCACAGAGAAGGTTGTAAAACTTTCAATGGGAGAAATAATTATTTGATCCCCTGCGGAATTTGTAAGTTTGCTCACTTACAAAGAAATGAACAGTGTCCTATTTTTATGGTAGTTTGATTTTAATAAAGAAAGAGTCAGAATATCGACCAAAAATCCAGAAAAAACACATTACATAAAAGGTATAAATTGGTTTGCATGTCATTGAGTGAAATAAGTATTTGATCCCCAAGCAAAACATGACTTAGTACTTGGTGGAGAAACCTTTGTTGGTAAGCACAGCAGTAAGACGTTTCTTGTAGTTGGTCACCAGGTTTGCACACATCTCAGTAGTGATTTTAGATTTTCTTTACAGAAACTCTCTAAATCCTTTAGGTTTCTTGGCTGCCGCTTGGCAACTCAAAGCTTCAGCTCTATGCACAGATTTTCTGTAGGATTGAGGTCTGGAGACTGGCTAGCCTACTCCATGACCTTAATGTGCTTCTTCTTTAGCCACTGCTTTTTTGCCTTGATGGTATGTTTTGGGTCATTGTCATGCTGGAAGACCCATCCACAATCCATCTTCAGTGGTCTGACTGAGGGAAGGAGGTTCTCATCCAAGATTGTATGGTACATGACACCGTCCATTGGCTCCTCAACACAGTGAAGTCATTCTATTCCTTTAGCAGAAAAACAGGCCCAAAGCATAATGTTTCCACCTCCGTGCTTGACTGTGGGGATGGTGTTCTTTGGGTCATACTCAGCATTTCTCTTCCTTCAAACATGGTGGGTCGAGTTGATGCCAAAGAGCTTGATTTTGGTTTCATCTGACCACAGCACTTTTTCCCAAGCCTTCTCCGAATCTTTTTGATGTTCACTGGCAAACTTAAGATGGGCTGTACATGTGCCTTCTTTAGTAGGGGGAGCTTGCGGGCACTTCAGTCGTAGTTGTAGGCGTAGTGTGTTACCAATGGTGCTCTTGGTGACTTTCTTCAGATCATTAACAAGCTCCTCCTCTCCTTCTTAAATAAGTTGTTAAAACTTTAAACTTTAAACTAAATACAGTGAATAGTCCAAAAAAGAAGCCCTCTTTCTATGTTTTTGTACATTGTACACTCTACAAAGCCATTCAGTGGGCTGGATTGGGTCCTTTGGTTGTCAAGCTCTGGCCCACAGACTATATGTCACCAGTGTTACAAATTATTAGCATCTCCTTACCACATTTTGCATCGTTAAAAGACAGAAGTAAAATCTGAATGCATATCTATTTCTGGATTAAGTCTGACTCATACCATCTGAAGATGTAATTAAATGAACTACAGCCAGCATTCTCTTGCTCACATTTGCAGGTGCTCACATTTCTGTGTGAGGATCAGACAAAACCGTGAAGTGATGTAGGAGGAGCCATGGCAAAGTAACTAATGCCAGGTAAATGCTGTGCAGCTAAGTTAAATCGCTGGCTAATTGCTCCAATCTTGGATTATTCTGAGCTAAGCAATGTTATGCATCTTTTCTTTGTACAGGTATAAGATTTACTGTTGATAAATAATGTTTGGCATTTAGCAAAAACTCTGATGTGGGAGGAGACCATGGAACAAGACGTTCAGTTGGCCTTGAGGTAATTTTAGCAAACTGCCAGACGACTCAGAAAGGCAAAATGGCTTCCTGCACACATTGCATATGGTGGTGATGGAGTGCTGCTGACCTCAACTGAGGACATAGTTGGGCGATGGAAGGAATAGTTTGAGGATCTCTTCAATCCCACTGACACACTCAGTGGGATTGTCCCCTCATCCCCAGATCCTGCTTCCTCTACAGGGTCTGGGGATGGGGGGACAATTCTCCCATTTCTGGGTTAAGGTTGAAGACCCAGTTAAAAAGACTCTAGTGGGCAAGTTCCTGGGGGCAGAAGAGATTAGGGACATTTAAATGTTTAGATGTTTAAACGTTGCTGGCCTTGCTAGTTAGTGCCAGAAATAGTAGTCAATTAAATGTATTATTCTTATTTTATTAATGTACAACAGCAGCTACTGGTTCCAATATGTTACTACTGAGGGCTGCAGACCTGACAGATAACAAAGTATACTTAGTTTTGAATGTTTTCTGTCTTTTGGACTTCTTGGCTAGTCTCAGTTTTTTGTCTCATTTAAACAACTAGCAAATTAGTCACCAGGAACATCCCTAGATGAGATTCACCCCAAGTTCTTTAAGGTTCTGGATGTTGTGGGAGGGGGTGTCCTGGTTGACACATATCTGCTACGTCACATGGAACTCGGGGAGTGTGCCCTTAGATTGGCAGACTGGGGTGGTGGTCCCCCTTTTTAGAAAGGACATAAGTGTGACAGGGTTTGCTAGGAGATAGCTTGCAGTTGGTCTGGGTAACAGGCAAGCTAGCATTAGCAATTATTGGCCAGAAAAAAAAAAAAAACTGTTCAGGGTCATTTTTAATGTATGAAACCAAATAAAGTTCCTTTGTGAACTGAATGCCCCACTTATGTTTTTGTAACATGTTTTAGGTTACAGGAGGACCCAGTATGACACACACGACTGATCAATTTGTGGGTACACCTGTCCGCCTCCCAGGTGAGCCCTGCCTGCTTCAGGGACTCCAGGACCACGGCCACTCGCTGCAATGCTTTGCCCAGGTGCTACTGTGGATGATAACATCATCTAGATAGGTGGCAGCATATGCAGCGTGCGGCCACAGCACCCGGTCCATTAGGCGCTGGAAAGTGGCCGGGGCTCCGAACACGCCAAAGGGAAGCATGATGAATTGGTACAATCCGTACGGAGTGGAGAAGGCTGTTTTTTTCCCTGGACTCTGGAGACAAGGGAATCTGCCAGTAGCCCTTGGTCAAATCCAACGATGTGAAATAACAAGCAGTGCCTAACCGGTCCAGAAGCTCGTCGACGCGGGGCATGGGATAAGCATCAAATCATTGACCTTACGGTAATCCACACAGAACCGTATAGACGTATAGATCTTTCTTTACCACAAGAACTATGGGGCTACACCAAGTGCTCTGTGACTCTTCTATCACCACCCCATCTCCAATATAGCACCCAATTCCTTCTGAACTATATGTCTCTTGTATTCCGCCAGTCGATAGGGCCGTTAACGCAGCGTTATGCCAGGGCATGTCTCAAAATGGTGCTCTATGAGTGTGGTACAAGGGGGCAGGGGAGAGAACACATCTGCAAACCGCTGGTGCAAAGCAGCAACATCCACTCTCTGGGCTGGGTTGAGATGGTTATCACAAAGGAGAGAGGTGGGAATGGTTGAATTTGGCACTTCAGGGCCCAACTCATCTCTATCCTTAACCAGACTCAAAAGAGAAGCGGTTTCAGCCTCTCTCCATGCTTTTAGGAGGTTGAGGTGATTATATCTGTGTGGCTCTACCCCTGTCCGACTGCACCACCTTGTAGTCAATGTCAGTACAAACACTTTTTCTCCCGGTGAAAATTGTCTGAGCACTGCGGACATTCCTGGGCCTGGAGCAAATTCTCCTGTGATAACCTTCCCAACGTGTGTAGCTTTGCTCTCACGTCCAGAACATATTGAATTTCACTCTTGCCGGGGCTTGGACCTTCCTCCCAGTTTTCTTTAATTAGGTCCAGCACCCCTTGCAGCTTCCTGCTGAACAGCAACTCAAAGGGAGAAAATCCTGTGGAGACCTGGGGCAACTCCCGCACTGCAAACAACAGAGGGTCTAGTCAGCGATGCCAATCACATTCATCCTTGTGAATGAACTAAGAATTAAGGGATGCGTCAGGCAAATTAACTGCAGCCTTGAGTCGATGCATTTTGCCCCGTACTTAATTTCCAGCGGCACTATGGGATATTTATGGATGTCTCCATGCACACATCTAATTTCCACCCATTCTGCCTCCAACAATGCTGCTGGTCAAACCAGGGTTTGGTGGACTAAGGTCTGCATGCAGCCTGAGTCCACCATAGCCTGGCGGGTACCCCCTTGACACCTTACCAGAATGCTGTATGTTCCTCCTGGACCGGGGGAAGGTGTTTGGAGGCCAGCGATGTGGAATACCTGTCCCTCCTCCATCAGCAGGCACTCCCAACAGAGGTGTCCCGGCTGACTGCACCTCCAACACTCCTGCCCCGGCGAGTTGGATGCAGCGCCCATAGCTGCTGAGACCTGGGGAGAGACAACAGGGAGAAAAGCATTAGTAGCACGCGGACAAGGTGGCTGCTCCGCGGCGGTTGGTATTGTGCTGGAGCCGAGGAGTCTCCTCCTCAGGGTTGGGACTGGCTGGTTTCCCCACTGCCGGCTGAAGGCCACCCGGGGCATCCTCCGCTGCACGCCAATTGCACGCCTCCACCTTGGCCTCAAACATTTCCAGAAAGGCCTGAGGGTCATCCTCCACCCCCATCCTATGCAACGTCTCCCCCGGGAGTGTCAGGAGTGTCAGAGAGGATTCAGACTGAGTGACCAGATTCTCCAGAACCTGCGTCTGGCGCTCGGTACTGCGGCTTCTCTAGTTGTCACTGGTGCACCGCTGCCTGCTCATAGTGCATTGCCGCAAGCTCCACCACCATTTGCGCCAGTGCTTGGACCAGCTGGATGGGCTTTGGGTCCATCATGATGTACTAGGACATTGGGCACCACTGTAGCACGTTTTAGGTTACAGGAGGACCCAGTACGACACACACACATGACTTGCTGATTGTGCTTTAGGTGCCAGTTTTACTTTATTCACATTTGTACAACAATCTGCAGCAGCCACATCTTCTCTGCTCAGCCTGTACCTTCTCTGCTGCTCCAACTCAGCTCTCCTCTCTCAACTGGTCCCAGTGGACTACTGAAATAGAGGAGGCATGATTAGACAGATGATAACAGCTGCCTCGCCATCTTCCCCTGGCACTGCCCCTGAACCCACTGCACAACCCATCCCCTGCTGCCAAGCCACAGACCATACCCAACCACAGTCTTGCTCCGACTTGCTCTGGTCACATTCATGTTTGGCCAGAAAACCTTCATAAGATAAATATTAACCTTCTAACCCAGACTATTTAGCTATAGTGCAAATGCTACTGATTAACTTCGCCTGGATGCTGAAATCATGCTGAAATCAATTGAGAGTCAGAGAAGGCCTCATTTTTAAGTTATGTTGCAGTTATTTCGCTTATTGGCAGAATGGTATTTATTACATGAATATGCAATACAGTGTAAGCTTAACTCTGATGTCCACATGTGAAAGAATGCCCACAAATCTGTGTAGAAGTCACAGAAAAAAATAACTTACCAGAGAATTGCTGCATTCTTTGCATGCATGGATACACTGCAAACTGTCAACAGCTAACTTTACATATTGATAATAATGTATAAAATAAATATATACTAAAAGGTAATGGGCGAAAGGGCTTGACATGGGGGGTCAAGATGTAATAATTCACTGAATGCTTTGTAACAGCACAGATGTCTCCTGAAACCTAGGCTGTTATTATCCACAAACAGATACAGGAAAATAGCTGGAATGATAAAATCTATTTATAATAACAATGTTATATAGCTATGTGAGCACAGCATGTCTGTTCCAGTGTGTCAATACCAGTGCACACTGGCGTTGCCAGAGGCTCGATGCTTAGAACAGCAGTAAATCAGCTAGAAATGACAGTGAATGTGTGTGTGAGCTTTCTCCAAGTACTTTTGCAGCATGGCTGATTACGCAGGATGGAGGCTGTGCTGACGTCAGAGTGTGTTGCACAAGCAACTTTTTTTCCCCTGGAGCATCCTTCCTCCATTCATGCCCCTTGTTCTCTGTAGTGAGGATGCAAAAGGCTGGAGATCGGAGTATGTGAATCATTGCTAAAGGCTACCAGGATAGTATGCCATAACCCAGAAAAAGAAGGAGGAAGGGAGAGACACACATAGTTGTGATTCTGTTGGCTTTGAAAGGCAGTGATGACGCAAACACCCCCTCCCCTGCCTCCAGTTCATGCTGAACGTGCTTGTAATTCAGATCCAAGGCTCTGCATGTTTCATAAAGTCCTCTGCAGTGGAAGAATAAGAGGAGTGTAGGAAAAAAATGGGGAGAAAGGTATAAATCCAGAAATTGTTAGAATCACTGGCTCTGTATTCATATGTTACACAAATAATGTAACTAATAAAAAGATTTATTATTGTCATCCATTAAACTCTATGCAATGCCTGAAACACATAAAAGGTGTAACTACAGAAACACTGTAATTTCAGCATATAGACACTGGCTGATATTCCCTCTAACACTGGATTCACCACAGTGTCTAATAGCCCCATTAATAAATCATTACAAGCTGACACTGATGTTTAATATTAGCTGAGGCAGGGTCACCGAGTTTGTCCCCTATAGATGAGCCTCCTGTTCAGCAAGCACCCACCCAAACAGGACCCCACCCTACTCTGGAATGATCCCTGCTATATTATATCACTCACCCAGTTCCCAGGCATTCAACGTGGGCAGAGAGAGATGCAAGGAATCAGAGATGGAGATAGGCTCAGTGGCTGCAAGGCGTTGTATCCCACTTCCAGTCACATCAAGCCTGAAACACAATTCTCTGCCAGTAATAGTGATGTAATTAACACTTTGTGGATATACTTGACATGATCTTCTACTCATTTAGCTGTGTTGAACCTCAGATTTTACTGTCCTAGGAATTCTGTTTCAAGGTTCAAGGTTCCTTTGTTGTCATTTGCATGAAAATGAAATGTGTCCTCAGCATACTGACAATAAATAAAAAAATAAAATAAAATACATAATAAAAATAAAAATAAAATAATAATACAAAATAATAAAATAAAGAAAATATGAATATGTTTATATTGAGTGAAGATTTTCCCTCTTTACACTGGTAGGCAAAGCAATAAGAACATAGATCCAAAACAAGTGACATAGATGAATCAACATTCATTAAGATTATTTTGCATGTCTGTTCAGCTGTATTGCAATGCTGAATAAAGTGTATCATGTTGTTTAAGGTGTATACATTTCATTGTACATTACTTTGGTGCAAAAATACTCAACTATTGACTTGAGCAGGATCACTGTAGTGTATCAACAGCTGCATTGTCAGATTTTTGTTTTGGATCAACAGTCAAAAAACAAAAAAAACAAACTCATCATCCTCAACCCTGCCTATGGAGATAACATGTTTTATTTAAATATTACTTCCCACACCCTTATTCTTAGGTATAGCTTGTGATGTCTCTGTGCACAATTAACAGCTGACAAATCACTTGCACCCTTCACTTGCCCTTTCCTAATAACTAATGCAAAGGCTTCTCTTTCAGGGTTTAGTGGCAGTGTTTCTCCCTTCTTCATAACTGTACCAGACAGCTGCTTCTCAAATGTGATGAAAGCTTTCGTGGTTGTGAGGAAGCAATTATAGCATCTCTTCCCATAAGAAAGTAGCATTTCAGCCTAACTCAACCAGCAGCCACCAGCTTGGTTTCTATAAAACATTTTTTCTGTGGCTAGATATAATGTGAGTTCAGCATGGGAATTTCTAACCTCTTAGGCTTAAAGACTGGGCCAGGGCTATCTGACTACCACTGGTAACTAGGGAAAAATGTGTATTCTCTGACTGTTAAGAATGGTTGCTGGAGGTTGCTGGCAGTCGATGTGAAAATGATTGCTAAAGCCCAATTCACTCAGACCGAGAGACCATTCACTGACCCCCTGGCAGCTGCCGGTTGCAAGGGAAAAGTGTGCATTCCGTGACTGGTTGGCAAGTGGTTGCTGGAGGTTGCAGGCAGCTGCTAGAAATTGATCTCAAAGAGGTCGTTGCTTCACTAAAAACCTCCTTGCAATTACTTTGGTTGCTAGCAGTTTGTCACTATCACCCATAGTTTGCATGAAGACACCAGCTTGTTTGTAGACACAAACTATTCACAAAGCAGTAGTAAAACTGTGAAAATAAGACGCAAACCAGAGACCTGTAACCAACACATTTCATAGTAAAAGGCACAACTGTTACTATGAAGGAGAACAGTCTCAGGTCTTGTTTTGCATTGTGTTGCTCCACTACAGTTCAGAGAGTAAATGGCAAGGGTTTGCACATAAGTCGGCACCTTTCATGCAAACTATAGGCAACTTCTGTAATCTGTTAGCACCCAAAGCAATTACAAGGAGGTTTTTGGTGCAGCACCCTTTCTTCCAGCAATATATAGCAACATATTCTAACCAGTTGGAGAATACATATTTTTCCTTAGCAACCAGAGGTTGCCAGGAGGTTGCTTACTAGTCTCGATGCCTGTGTGAAAGAGGCTTCAATATCCAACAAGTCTCCAGGATTAGGGTTAGATTAACATCCCCTTCTTTTTAAGGAAATTGTTCCTAGCTCTTCATCTTCTTTTGGCTGCTCCCTTTAGGGGTTGCCAAAGCAGATTATCTGCCTCCATCTCACCCTATCCCTAGGATCCTTCTCTGTCACACCAACCCTCTGCGTGTACTCGTTCAACGTGGACATCCACATTTCTCTGTGGTCTTTCTCTCCTCCTCCTGCCTGGCAGTTTCATATTGAACATCCTTTGTCCAATATATCCACCATCCCTCCTCTGCAAATGTCTAAACCATCTCAGCCTTGCCTCTCTAACTTTGTCTCTAAACTGCTCAACCTGAACAGTCCCTCTGTTATATTATTATAATCTTATCCATCCTGGTCACTTCCAATGAAAATCTTGAACTCTGTTGCCTCCAGCTCTGCCTCCTATATTTTTGCCAGTGCTACCATCTCCAAGCTATACATCATAGCAGGACTCACTACAGTCTTATAAACCTTCCCCTTCACTCTTGCTGCTATCCTGTCACAAATCACCCCTGACATTAATTTCTGCGTAATCCACCTTTCTTGCACTTTCTTATTCACCTCTCTTGTGCACTGTCCATTGCTTTGGATGGTTGACCCTAGGTATTTAAACTTCTCTACCTTCAGTTCCTCTACTACTTGCAGCTTCACTGTTACACCTGTCTTCCTCTCATTCACACACATTCTTGCTCCTACTGACTTTCATTCCTCTTCTCTCCAGTGCATACCTCCACCTCTCCAGGTTCTCTTCCACCTTCTCCCTACTCTCACTACAGATCACAGTGTCATCTGCTAAGAATCCTAGTCCATGGAGACTCCTGCCTAACCTCATCTGTCAACCTGCCAATCACCATTGCAAACAAAAAGGGGCTCAGAGCTGATCCCTGATATAATCCTACCCCCATCTTGAACCCATCTGTCACTCCTACCACACACCTCAGCACTGTCTTGCTGTCCTCATACGTGTCCTGGACCAGCCTCACATACTTCTCTGCCACTCCTGATTTTCTCATGCAGTACCACAGTTCTTCTCTTGGCATCCTCTCATTTGTTTTCTCTAGGTCCACAAAGACAAAGTGCAATTCCTTTTGACCTTCTCTGTACTTCTCCATCAACACTCTCAAAGCAAACATCACATCTGTATTTCTCAGCATGAAACCATACCCTAACTTGCTGCACATCCTTTCGAGCTCAGTCTTTCTGTTTAGCCAATCAGTACAAGTCCTTTTCTCCTTCCTTAGTGTCCAGCTTCACATACAACTCACTAGAAGTCTTTTCCCTTTGCGACCTCCCTTTTTGCTGTACACCTCACTTTCTACCTCCTGCCTACTTTCTTCATCTCCCTTACTATCCAACTTTTTCTTTGCCACCCTCTTCTTTTGAATACTTTCCTGTACTTGCTCATTCCACCACCAAGTCTCATTGTCTTCTTTCCTGGCAATGTCCCTCACCACTTCAGCTGTACTTTCCCACTTTTCTGGTAACGTTTCCCTGCCATCCACAGCCTGTCTCAACTCCTTCCTGAACTCTGTGCGACATTCTTCCTTCTTCAACTTCCACCATTTAATCATTGGTTCTTCTTCACTCGCTTCCTCTCGTTGATTTCCAAAGTCATCATACAGACTACCATCCAATGCCACCTAGCTACATTCTCCCCTGACACCACCTTGCAGTCTCCTATCTCTTTCAGATTGCACCTTCTGCATAGGATATAGTCCATCTGTATGCACCGTCTTCCACTCTTATTTATCACCCTATGCTTCTCCCTCTTCTTGAAATATGTGTTTATCACAGACATTTCCATCTTTTCCTCTTTTCACCTCTTTTCCCTTCACCTACAGTACATGTCCTTTGAAGTCTGCTCCAATCACCACCCTTTCCTCCTAGGGGACACTCTCTACCACATTATCCAACTTACTCCAGAATTCCTCTTTCTCTTCTAACTGACATCCAACTTGTGGGGCATACGCACTGACAACATTCAACATCACCCCTTCAATTTCCAGCTTCAGTGTTATGATCCTGTCTGACACTCTCTTCCCCTCCACAACACTGTTCACATGCTCTTCCTTCAAGATTACCCCTGCTCCATTTCGCTTCCTAGCTACACCGTGGTAGGACAGCTTGAATCCACCTCCAATGCTCCTGGCCTTGCTTTCCTTCCACCTGGTCTCCTGCGCACACAATATATCTACTTTCCTTCTCTCCTTCATATCAGCCAGCTCTCTCCCTTTACCAGTCATAGTCCCTACATTTAAGGTTCTTACCCTCAACTCCACACACACCTTTACTTCTCTCTCGCTGCCTCCAAATACACCTTTCCCCTTTCCTCTGTCTTTGTTATTGGCCAACAGTACCAGAGTTGGTTGTTGTTAACCCAGGCCCTGACCAATCAAATATGGAAATCTCATTCATGATCTGCATGTTTGATTTGGGCTTGGGACTGGCACTGTACACTGGCTTGTGGACCCCTGCGGTTGGGTTAAACTTTTCCATTTTGGTACATTTTGGTAATTTTTTCCTAGCTAGATTACCAAAATGGAAAAGTTTCATAGTTAGAATGCATGTATGAGAATTCATTTAAAAATAACTACTTCTCATTTCTTAAAATATGCTTTTTTGGCTAAAGCAGAACTAAACCCTAGCTCTAACCCTAAATGGGGTGGATATTAAGATGGTTAAAACAACAGAGCTTTTTTCAGTAACAATTTGAACATAAAGACAACACCCAAAAAATGGCAGAAAATGCTGCTGGATCTTTCTTAAGGTATTAAAAACTCTTCCACTCTTCCACCATATACACCTTCCACCATATACACCAGGTGTAAACAGCTGACCCGTACAACATGCAGAAGAACACAAAACATTATTTATTGCCAGATCCAAAGCTGTCTCTGTGTTAATGAGATTACTGTTACTAAGCTCTGTAAATTTAATGCAATTTGCAGTAAATTGCATGCTGCAAACTTTGGTAAATCACATGTGATTAATTTACATAACCTCCTCCCAAAATTTTGTCATCTGGAAGGGAACAAGGAAGGAACAAGGCCAGCTGCAAAATTACGTGTATCCACCTCTAAACACTGCACCTCTTTAGTAAATCCCAACAGCAGCTTCTTAATGCCAATAGAGGGTTTTGTGGTGGCACAGACCTTTTAGTAAATCTAACCCGAGATGTCTTAGTAAGGCATTGGTCTACCATCATATACCCCCAGAAATACTTAAGTGCACCTTGGCATCAATTCTCAGTCTATGATGTTTTACTGGAAGGATCATTCTTTAAAAACATATTCCTTCATTTGGTGTTTTGATTATGGTGGTGGAGACATCAGTCCCAAAACTTTAGTAGTATAGGATTCATGTCATTTTCAACACATCAATACCCCCATCCACAGGGCATGTGTGAGCCCTCATGCTCTGTGGATGGATGTTTTTTCATCTGAGAAGAGATCACTCAAGTTAGAAACGTTTCATCACATAATAAAGGTGATCACTCAGGAAAACTTTGTTTTGATTTTCGGTGACACTTCCTTTTAAGGGGACAAGTGGACCAATGACGCCACTTTCCCACAACCATCCGAGGGTTAAAGGCTGTTGTTTCGCCTTTAACTTATCACCCATCTTATAGCATATGTGATCATGAAAGTAATCTCTCAGTTAATGAGAGATTTTTTTGATATATTTATCCGAATATGTTGCCTCCCAACAGTGTTAATGAAGTAAGTAGGCAAAAGAAAGGCACATGCTGGAAACAGCAACCCCGCGGGTCACCAGTTTGACCTCTGAACTTTAACCTTTGGTCCTGAGCTGCCTGTGGTCATGCTCATCTCTCCTCATGGGGCACTTAAATAATTTTCTTAATTTGGTTCTGAGGGAAATAATAAGGATTTAATCATGGGTCAGCCCCTCCCCCGTGGACAGTGCCTTACACACATGTTCACACTGACACATACACACATTGACAGGTCCTGGTCTCAGAAGACCATGTGAACAGAGGCACAGCCCACCAGGTCTGGAATTCACTGATTATCTGCAGATTTCCCCAGAGAGTTAATGAATCAAGAATGTTTTCAGTGTTTCTATTTTCAACAACAGACATAATACCTAAACAGAAATGTAATTGTTGCTTCTGTGTCAGTCCTTAAAAAGACACAATTCCATTCATGTCGGGTGGACATGAGATGTAGTGTTTTGTTGGGGGGAATTTTCTGTAGCTTGGTAATTTCTGTTTGGAATAAACAAAACAGAGTGAATCTGGATAGAAAATGTGAGATGCCAACAACAATTTAAAGTCCTACCCATTTGATTTTGCACATCTTGTGGGGCTTATCCAGATTTTACTTAGATTAATACATTGCAGCTATGATTTATGACCATTTCCATGCCACAAAAACACTCAAAAAAAGAGTAACGCCGAAAGAGTCACAACAAAATTCAGTCCCCAAGGAGTCAAACAGGTCAAAATGTATTTACTTCCAGTCTTCATGAGCTCAGTCTCGCTGAACTTTGACCTACAAAATAACGAGACCCACCCACCCTCCAGCCTGTTTGAGAGAGAGGGTAGAGTTGACCTCTATTTCAGACAACTGTGATAGTTTATAGCCTTTAATGCTAAAATACTATAAAAGAGACTGTGGGGAATGTTGCATGCCTGGTTGTCAAAGCCAGGACAGGGTAGAGGGGAACATAAATAAAGTGACTGAGTTGTTGTGCTCATTCTGGTCTTGCTTTTGAGTCTAGATAGGTTTTACCTTATTTGGTCTTAGTCATGTGTGTGTTTCCCCAACAGGATACTATATTATTATGTGCGAAGTCCCATCCTTAAAGTGCATGTAATGCTTATTTTCCATAGTTTGATAAGTCACAACCAGGCATTGTCCTACATGTGTAGCTTTATGTACAAAATTACACATGTAGGATACATTTAGGATTACGTGTTTTTCTTAAAGTTGAAATCAGGATTCTAGCAAATTAAGCTACATTAAAGTAAATGTACACAAAAATATATTTATTTTCTTACAGAATCGGTACCTTTGCCTTCTCCTAAATTCCGAACTTGAAACTTTTCTCAACGCATACAGCAACCACCACAGCTCAAAGTTGAAGTCAGTGAAGACATGCAGTTAAATGTAATGCTTCTTGATGGCCATAGGATTCTAGCTTAAAAAAGTCTCAGCTTTAAAACTAATTACTGACTCAGTATTTATAGAAGAGTTGTTATGGTCTCATTTGCTAACCTGTGGCTTTTAGAAGACCTTGATGTTTAAACTTGATAACAATAACTTTCTTGTTAGCACACTACAAGTAAAGCAGATAACATTATCCACAGCCAGTTGGTGGTTACAGTACCCTAGTTTTTGTTTTGGCCCAGGCAAGAAACCAATGACAAGTTCAAATCTGGCAATGGCAGTTAATGTGATATTGCTGATTGCCACTAGATCATGGCCCCATCTGAATCTTATTTAAAAAGTGTCAATTTTGCTCTAAAAAGGCAAAGTGTTATTTTACATGTGCTGGTGGTCAATTATTTAGAAATGACTGCTCTGGTAAGAAGATTTTAAGTGTTAGAGAAGGGTCTGGTGTCTAAAATGGTCTTTCATTGAGTTTTGTCTTTCCCAGCTGCAAATGGGAAAGGTAGTAGCAACCATAATTTACAAATCTGTATGTGATGATGCACACAATAAACATACAAAATGAATGATACACTAGCGACTTGTCAAACACAAGGTAGCCACACCCTGAAGCAATGGGTAGCACTGCCGTCTTTTATATACAGTCTATGTTCCTGTCTGTGTTCCAATGGCTGCAGGCTTTTCACCATGTCATTTGTAGTTTTGGCTTGAGAGTGGGGGGATTCTGTTGAAACAACATGAAAGTAGGTATCTCTTTATGCAACTTTTCCTAACACGTCTAATGTCACTGATGCAATGTCCTTGAAATCCTCTTCAGGACTGAGGGATTGTAAATGTGATCTGGAATCATGTTATTGTTCAGCTGTGGCGGTGTTCAACATGTCTTTACATTTCACACAGTTTCTTCTGTTTCCCTTCATATTGCCTCATTTTTGCTAGTTCTTTCTTATGCAGGTCAAAATTTAGTAAAAGATGATGATCTCTTAGAAATAAACACACCATCACATATTCCCACGACATATTTAAAATGCAAAGATTTGGATTTACATAAGCACTGACGCACACATACACTGACACCCTTCACTGCGGGCAAGCACCATCCTCTGCTTGGCTTTCCCCATCATTCTCTCCCCTTCACTAGCTGTGATCTGATTGGTTGTTGCATGGGTGAGGCTCACTGCAGAGGCAGAAACCAAGGGGAGGGGGGCTTCCCCCGCTTAGCACGACTCATACACACAAAACCAACCACCCACATGCACACGCTCATACACACATACAGGGAATCCCTTCTTTTCTCTTTTCAGCACACGTCCCATTTTTGGTTACAGACTGCTGGTAAATTATTCACATCAGAAGCAGGTTTTAAAGTGCTGCCCACCAGATAGGGTGAGGTGTTTTGGGGTATTTTTGCACTCCTTGCGGTTTTTGAGACTTTCACCTTATTTTACTATTACCAAAAGGAGACTGGATTTGTTATCTGCCAAAAGAGAGATTCCCACCACTGTGTTATTAATAGAGATGTCTCAGGTTTTGGGTTGATGGTTATGCTTAGTTATGCCTTCACAGGGTAAGAGGATCCACAGTGAGGTACAGCTGTCAACTGCAGACGTTTTATGTCAGATTTTACTAGTGATGTATGTGCATGCCTGTGTTTTTGTGCGATGGCACGAGGGAGCCCCCAGCGGACTGAGAGAGGCTCATCGGAGAGTGCTTCTGATTCATCTATTTTTGGGTGTGTACCTGTCAGTTTATGTGTGTGTGTGTGTGTGTCCATTACAGGGAATTTACAGTGCTGTGAAATAAGTATTTGTCACCTTCCTGAATTCTTATTTTTTTGCATATTTGTCACACTCAAATGTTTCAGATTATCAAATAATTTTTTAATATTAGACAAATATAACCAAGACAAAGATACAAAATGCGGTGTTTAAATGATGGTTTCATTTATTAAGCGGACTGATGAGACAAAAGTTGAACTTTTCAGAGGGTTTGCATCCCTTTACATCTGGCATAAAACTAACACAGCATTTCATAAAAGAACATCATACCAACAGTCAAACATGGTGGTGGTAGTGTGATGGTCTGGGGCTGCTTTGCTGCTTCAGGACATGGACAACATTCTGTAATTGATGGAACCATGAATTCTGCTCTCTACCAGTAGATCCTGAAGGAAAATCTCCAGTCATCAGTTCACGCCCTGAAGCTCAAGCACACTTGGGTTATGCAGCAGGTCAATGATCTAAAACACACAAGCAAGTCCACCTCTGAATGGCCTAGTCAAAGTCCAAATTTAATTTCAATTGAGATGCTTTAACATGACCTCATGCTGTAAAACCCTCCAATGAGGCTGAATTAATTCTGCAAAGAAGAGTGGGCCAAAATTCCTCCAGAGCGATGTGAAAGACTCATTGCCAGTTATCACAAACACTTGATTGCAGTTCTTGCTGCCAAGGGTGGCACAACCAGTTATTGGGTTTAGGGGCCAATTACTTTTTCACACAGGGCAGGTAGGTTTGGATAGCTTTTTTCCCTTAATAAATAAAATCATCATTTAAAAACGGCATTTTGTATTTACTCTGATGATCTTTGTCTAATATTAAAATGTGTTTGATGATCTGAAACATGTAAGTGTGACAAACAAAAAACCATAAGAAATCAGGAAGAGGGTAAGTACTCATTCACAGCACTGTACTCATAGTGGCTACAGGAGCACAACAACCTTTTATATATGATGTGATCATTTTTTAAAGAGTGCAGTGAAAGGATGAAGGTGTTGGGCACTCTGATGTAGATGAAGGTCACAATGACATTGTATCAGAAAGACACAGAGGACAGAACACACATGGTGAGATAATGATGTCCCTTCACTATTTTTATCAAATCTGGAGGTGGTCAAAAGCAGACCCAATGACCACCCTAGAATAATGTAAATAATGGGACACCACAAGCAAAATTCCATGCAATAACATAATAATTATTCTTTTTTTTTTTTAATACTCTCTTGTGTTTATTTTGCTAGCCAAGTACTGATGTGAATATGTGCAATTTGCTGTTCCTGCACTTGAAGGCCAGCTACAGGGCAGCGTTACTAATAATAACTGCGCTGTAATATGAATAGAGACGTCCTTATATGGAGAAGGAGCCACAGAGGCAGGGAGCTGTCATGTTATCTCATGTCCAACGGTCACGGATGACATCAGTGTCAAGCTGACCCTCCACTAAAAAGGTCTGGATGCTTTCCCTCCCTCTGTTTGTACATATAGCTACCTCTGTGCATGCATGCTGTGTATGCTGGTCTAGGGCACTTCCAAAAGGTCTGACTGTCAGCAGCTCTGGGAGAGTCACAAGACAGGCAGGGTGCCTGGGTGGGATCAGTGTGGCTCAGCTAGCTCTGTGTGGCACCATAAAGAGCCAACAGCATGACTGTACCGCAAATGTTACTGTAAGGAATGCGAGGAATGATGAAGAGCAGTGTGAGTGACTCGTGGATCCTGTCAGGTCTGATAAGATCATGTGAGACATGCTGGCTCCGAGTTTCTTGTTTTAAGTCTGATGATAACAATGATATGTGTGTTCCTATCAGCTGACAGTGACCAAGTCATCAATTACAGTTGTGCTCATACGTTTACTGGAAGAATTTGTGAGTTTTTGGCCCATTTTTCAGAGAATATGAATGATAATACAAAAACTTTTCTTTCACTCATGGTTAGTGGTTGGGTGAAACCATTTATTATCAAACAATTGTGTTTGCCCTTTTTAAATCATAATGACAACAGAAACTATCCAAATGACCCTGATCAAAAGTTTACATAGCCTAGTTCTTAATACCGTGTATTGCCTCCTTTAACATCAATGACAGCTTTTAGTCTTTTGTGGTAGTTGTGGATGAGGCACTTTATTTTCTCAGATGGTGAAGCTGATATGTAGATATGTACAATGATCAGCTGATAACTTAGCTGCTATTTTTGGGAGGGGGTTTGTTCCATAAAGTAGGTGGTAACAGTTACATTTTAGCTGTATTGACAGGCCTTTCATATATTTAGTCAAATTATATACAATCTATTTTTTTTAAAGGGACAAAGGATGAGGCAGGTGATATTACAAAAATCACATTCAGAGAAGAAAAAAACGATAATCAGCTAATTCCATGAACAAGTTCCATGTGTATTGATAATCTGATAGATAGTAGCTGTGTCATACAGTTCTGCCGTTGGACAAAATCTATTAACGTGACTTGACAGCCATACAAGCAGCTGACAGTATGTCAGGTTCTATATTTAGGTGCATTAAGCTTGATGCTAAAGATAGCATGCTCACAGTGACAGTTTTTTTCATTCTAACATTTGCTAATTAAACAAAGCTGAGTCTCACTGAAATTTCCTTAACTTTACTAGAAAGCACTAAAGTACCATACATACATCTCTCCATTTTCTTCCGCTTATCCAGGGCGGGTCAGGGCAGCAACCTGAGCAGAGAAGTCCAGACCTCCCTCTCTCCAGCCACCTCTTCCAGCTTATTCAGGTGAACATCGAGGCATTTCCAGGCCAGCCGAGTACCTGTATGGTAGAGTGGC
The DNA here is from genome assembly GCA_015108495.1 of Heterochromis multidens. NCBI lineage: Eukaryota > Metazoa > Chordata > Actinopteri > Cichliformes > Cichlidae > Heterochromis > Heterochromis multidens. Next base: position 58,116 of record VUQS01071231.1, read on the forward strand.
CAGATGGAAGCCACTCCTCAGTAAAAGGCACATGACAGCCTGCCTGGAGTTTGCCAAAAGGCAGCTGAAGGACTTTCAGACCATGAGAAAC
>VUQS01071232.1:0-20389 GCA_015108495.1 Heterochromis multidens
TGTTTGGTACGCTGGAGCCACAACTGAGAACAGGAAGGCTGCGCAGAGGGTAATAAACACTGCCCAAAAAATCATTGGCTGCCCACTGCCAGCCCTTGAGGTCATCGCCAGCTCCACCTGTCTCAGGGAACCCATGGCCATCACAGGTGACCCCTCGCACCCTGCCCACCACCTGTTTGACCCACTGCCCTCCGGGCGGCGCTTCAGATCAATCAGGTCCCACACCTCCAGACTCACAAACAGCTTCTTCCCCTGGGCCGTTCGGACTGCAAACAATCACGCTACCCCAAATCTCCCCACCCCTGCCCACCCCCCAATCTGAGCCATGGTCTGAGCAACCCACATTGCTCAGGCCACTCACACATGGACTCTATACTCGGACCAAATCTTTGCACTAAATGTGTGCCTTTCACTGTGTGCCTTTTTGTATATATTCTCTTACCTTGTATTTATTCTCTTACCTTGTATATATATTTTCTCTTACTTTGTATATATTTCTCTTGTCTTGTTTATTTATTCTGTTGTCTTGTTATTTATTCTGTTGTTATTTCTGTACAGTATTTGGGTAGAGCACCCACAATTTCGTTGTACTTGTACAATAACAATAAAGGGCTATTCTATTCTATTCTATGTTCAGTTTTGCTTCCCCTGTCTCGTTAGTCAGATTTAGTTCACCTGTGTTCCCTGGTGTGTTCCATCTCCTTGATTAACTTGTGTGTATTTAAGCCCTTAGTTTCCTTTGTCCTTTGTTGCGATCTCCCTCATCCCTCATGGTGCGTGTAGTCATTGTCTGTTCTGTCAGTCTGTTCCAGTCCTGCTTAGTTTTTGCATTAGCCTTTTGTTTGCCTCACCTGTTGCCAGCAATAAAACTGCCGAGTCCTGCATTTGGGTCCTAACCTGCCTGCTACACAGCATCACATGACATCTATCTATCTATCTATCTACAAAATCTGTCGACAGATCAACAGATACTCACTGGTCACTTCATTAGGTACACCTGTTCAACTACTCATTAATGCAACTATCTAATTAGCCAATCACACAGCAGCAACTCAGTGTATTTAGGGATGTAGACATGGTCAAGACAACCTGCTGAAGCACCAGAATGGTGAAGAAAGGTGATTTAAGTGACTTTGAATGTGGCATGGTTGTTGGTGCCAGACAGACTGGTCTGAGTATTTCAGAAACTGCTGCTTCTACTGGAACTTTCCCACACAATCATCTCTAGGGTTTACAGAGACTGAAAAAAAGAAAATATCCAGTGAGCAAAAGAACATCTCTGAACACACAAGTCAAACCTTGAAGCAGATGGGCTACATCAGCAGAAGACCACACTGGTTAGCACTCTTGTCAGGTAAGAACAGGAAACTGAGGCGACAATTCACACAGGCTCACCAAAACTGGAAAATGGGAGACTGAAAAAATGTTACTTCTTCTGACAAGTCTCAGTTTCTGCTGCAACATTTGGATGGTGCGGTCAAAATTTGGCATAAACAACATGAAAGGATGGATCCATCTAGCCTTGTATGAACAGTTCAGTCTAGTGGTGGCGGTGACAAAAACAAAGTAGTGCCTTGACATCATTGGCATTTGTGATACTACTACACTTGTGATATCAAGATCATTGATAAATTGGCTTGTGTGGTACTGTTAGGTAAAATAGCAACAAGCAATTATTTTTACTATCAAAGAACCTGCAAATCATTGTAAACTAATTAAATAATAATGTAACAATGTCAGAAAGTGTATCCTAGTTTCATTGGAGTCTTCAATTGTGTTATTTTTTCCAACCAGCACTTGCAACCATGAAGATATAAAATTGAATTGCTATTCATTACAGCTCTAATTGTGTTGATCGTATTGTGCTGCACCCCAGGGAAAAACTCCAGGGATCCTTTTATATCCTAGTCCATCCCTGCTGTGTGAGTAACAGTTGCCAAATGGCCACGAATTAAAAATGATACAGTAAAAAGGTCTAGTGGGACAACAGCTGGGGTTTTTTTTCCCACCTGCAAAGAGTAAAGATGATAAAAGCTGACATACGGAGACAAGAAAAGCACTTAGCATGAAAAGTCACAGAAATGATTCACTCTTTGTTCATCTTAGTTTGGACGACAGTACGTGTTAAACTTTTACAGACAACTGATTGTGTCAGCAAGTGGTCACGGTCCTGCATTACCTCCAATATATGAAGTGCAAATGAGAACCAAAGTACTTCAGAGTTCAGAAACGTCTCACTTAGTCCAAAGACTCTAACAGAAGACAGTAGTTTATAACAAAAAAACAGATGTATGACTCAGAAACTGACCAGACGTGTAGTGGGCTGGTTCAGTATCTTGCTTAAAGATACAGTGCTGTGAAAAAATATTTGCCCCCTTCCTGATTTCTTAGGTTTTTGCATGCTTGTCACACTTATGTGTTTCAGATCATCAAACAAATTTTAATATTACACAAAGATCCAAGTAAATACAAAATGCAGTTTTTAAATTATGGTTTTATTGATTAAGAAAACAAGCTATCCAAACGTACCTGGCCCTATGTGGAAAAGTAATTGCCCCTTAAACCTAATAACTGAATTGTGCTGAATTAAAACAATTCTGCAAAGAAGAGTGAGCCAAAATTCCTCCACAGTGATGTGAAAGACTCATTGACAGTTATCACAAATGCTTGATTGCAGTTTTTGCTGCCAAGGGTGGTATAACCAGTTATTATGTTTAGGGGGCAATTACTTTTTCACACAGGGCCAGGTAGGTTTGGATAGTTTTTTTTAACCCTTAATAAATGACATCAGTATTCATCTATATTCAGAACAAAACCTAGACATCACTGATAAAGAATCCCCTCGTAAACAGGCGAAAAGCAACACAAACAAAAACATTTTAAGCTTTAGTCGGCTTCAGTTTGTTTGATAAATTACTCACTGGGGCTTAAATTAAAAAAGGTCCTCAATTTAAAAATCCAAAGTGTCAGAATGAAGAGGTACATTTTCACAGTTCAATTCAATTAAATTTTATTTATATAGCGCCAAATCACAACAAAAGTCGCCTCAAGGTGCTTTATATTGTAAGGTAAAGATCCTACAAGTGAAAGTAACAATTGGTTCAACAAATGCTCTTTGGTCTGTTAGAAGAGTTCACCAATAATTAACTGCCTTTTGTAGTGACCTGCTGATAGCTCGACTATCAGCAGGTCAGGATGCCACAGTACAGAAATATGAGCAATCCAAACAGTGTGCAGCATCATGAAATCTGTGCCCCTGGTCTGACCCAGTGACCCGTTTCTTCATTTCTGGCTACAGCAAAGAACATCATTCATCCATCATCATTGTATTATAGGCAAGGAATGACAAGAACACCCCTGTTGCAAGTGAAAATACTTCTGCTCTAACTTTTACAGAAGCACATTAAGGTCCAACACAGGGAAGCTTGCAAACAAATTTACAGCGGTATGCAATGTGAAATCCCACAAGATTTTACAAGACAACAATGTGAAGTGACAATAAAAGCTAGAACCCCTAATTACAGACTAAAGTACAGGAATAAACCTAAGGGAATAAACCCTGGAGGTGGATCTGTCTGCTTGATGCTCTTTTAAGTATTCAGGTGGAAAACATGAGTGATAAATGAGCGGAAAATATGCATTGCATTATCTGTCTGTGTCTCGCATCAGAAGTTTCTCACAGCGTTAAATATGGAGAACATCTGGCCCTCAAATGTGGCTAAACAGCAAGGTGAACACAGGTTAGGGACATTTTTTGCCAGCATTTTTTTCTTACGAGAAAGCATGGGCACAGGAAATGCAGTAATACTGCCAATATATCACATGGTTAACTTTAACACTAACCAGCAATTTCTCAGGACCTCTTGAACTTAAAATCACTTTTGAAATATCACTTTTGGCTCACAAAAATTTAAGCAAAGATAGGTAAGCATGCAGTTCCAGCCAGACACATAAACCTAGATAAACTGAGTATAGTTTTGTAGCAGGAGCCGAACAGACCCTTCTGAAGGGTTAAAATAAACCATCTGCTTTATAAGTAAGCAAACAAGATTTGCTAATGAGAGCATCTGGCAAAATTGTGGAAAAAGGGAGTTAGTGAACCTTGGGTGAGAAACAGAGGAAAAATTAAGGATCCAGCAAGAAAAGTCATACCAGTGCTATGGATGGAATCATAACATTTACTGAGCTTGCCTGTCAACAGATTCATCTCCAATAACAACTGAGCAAAACTGCCTCCCTAAACTGGTTTTGTCAAACCACCCTGAAATCATTTTGGGAACAGCGTCCAAAACTATGATCTGTGGTGGACACATGCAGCTGTCCCCAGCTGTGTGCTAACCGCAATCAGATAATAGCTTTGCAAAGTGCAGAGGACAATTTATCAGTAAACTAAACTTATGACGTCCGCTAAAATTCACCAAAACAGTAAAAAATGACTTGACTCATCCACAAAACTCGGATAAATTACCTAACTAAACATTTAGATGCCAGTACATCTTAACATCAACATAATTCTTATATCAACTTTCAACCTAGTTTGACTCAGAAATTCTTATGTGGACAGGCTGATATTTTTTTTAAGGTGGCAAGGCTGTCCTGGTTCTTTATGGCAAACCCTTCTTTTTTATAACGCATTCTGTATGCGATGGGCTGTGACATTGAGAGTTGAAATACCACTATAGTACATGTTCACCATTAATTCATCATATACATTCACACTCTGACAAGATTAAACCGCTTTTTTAATCTACAACATGACACCTGTGGTGGAAAGTAAGATAAAAGTTCCGTCTATTGTTTCAACATGTCTTGTTTTTGAATTTCTGCTTTGTCCCATCAAGTAAAACAAAATGTACAGAAGTACTAATGTTGAGAAAGCACGCTCTGACTGATGAAGTGTGTCTTCAAACTCTGCAGATCACTCTACTTCAGCCAGATAATGGCTATGAACCAAGCTTTCCACTTTCAAGCTCGGAAATCTGAATGTATCATTGTGCTCCAAAGATTCGCTGAATTGAGTTACAAAAATGGACATGCAGATTTAAAACATGTGCCTCGAGTCGACAACACTATCAACAAATTTCAAGAGATGTTCAGCAGAGGCTGTGATATTATAACATAAAATGTATAATTTGCAAGTCTTCTTGCTTTGAATGGTTTCAAAGGAAAGTGTTGCTTTATTAGAAATGCATAGTTTTGTTAGATGCTGAAAGAATGCTGGTATAAAGCAGCACTGTAATGGCAATTCAAAGTAAACACATCTCTTTTCTGTTTTTCTTTGCTGCAACTCCCCACATTCCATGAACTGTTTTCTTCTAGATTGATAGTAGGCCAGGCAACAAACAGCTTTAAATCCTTAATGTGGATAACCTTTAATAATTCATAGATCACAGCACAAGCCCTGCGATAGACTGGCAACCTGTGTATGGTGTACCCTGCCTCTCGCCCTATGACAGCTGGGATAGACTCCAGCCCAACCACAACCCTGAATTGGATAAGCAGAAGAAAATTGATGGATGGATCACAGCACAAACTAAACCCTTTCAAGATTTTTGTAATTGAAAGCAGCTTTGAGTCGCAGGTGAGGGCAGATATCTCACCACAGCCTAGACCAGAGGTCACGATTTTCCATAACTGAGGCATTTTGACAGGTTACAACACTGTGGGTGACGTACCTTAGCATTTAATGATTCGTATTCAATGCTGTCGTGAACAGAGCTCAAACGATTGCATCCTATGGGGTTTTATCTCAGTCAAACAAGTGCAGGATCAGGAAGTTCTACCTCAGAGTTTTACTAACTTCTGATCACTTCACTGGGAGAAATTTTCCCCAGTGACAAGACTGGCTGAAGGGGCATTAGTAATTCCAGTCTTCGGTGTGGTACTAGAACCCAGATTCAGGATTTAGAACATAATTGCATCAGACATGAAAATTTGGCTGTCGGAAGCAAAGATGCAAAACCAATTGAAAAAAGCTCCTATAGCAATTTGGCTTGATGCATTAGATTATGTACAAGCAATCAACCAGCTTGCAAACCACCTTGTTTGCTTTTGCCTGTTTAGGCACGATGGCTGCAGTGTTTTAGTCTCCTGCTACTACTGTCTACTGTTACTCTGCATACTGATAATGAAAAGTGACTGCATATTTGGTGTATTGGTTCATCGTTTTTCTTCATGCCCTCTTATATGTACATTATGTTTTGTATATTAGTAAATGTAATTGCGTTGTTTCTGAAAATAAAATAAAAATATGTAAATGACAAGAAATTTTAAAAAGTATTTTTGTTTTATGACCCTAAGAAAATCTAACACAATCTCTGATGTAGCAGATCTGCTGTGCCTCAGCTAAGATTAAGTAAGTCACTGAACTATACCTCTTGACTGTGTTTGTTGAGTTGTTAAGTTTTGAACCATTTTTAATGCAATTATCTGAAAAATAATATGACCAGGGGAAAGACACACAATAAATGCCCTGGGGGAAGATTTAAACCAGGCCTCTGCATTAGTCTGCATTATCTTACAGCATATGGGTCACCTGCTCAACCCAGTGAGCTAAACCAACACCTCCAGTTTAATTTTTTAAGTAATCTTGAGCAGTAGTTCTCCAGGCTTTCTTTCTGAAGATTTTTCAGAATTTGTCTTTGGACATTGGCTGCTTTTTCACTAATTTTCAGTCCAGTCCATGTACCTGACAATTTTTTGTTGTTAAGCCACTTAACACTGACCTATGAATCATTTAAGCATAAAAGAAGCACCTAACTCAAGGGATGAACCAGTTTTGTATCTACACATAACAGAAAAAGAAAGCAAAGAACCAATTTTAAATTGTACCTTTAGACACTTTGTTACTAGCAGCCTGTCACAAAAACACACATTTTCTTCCAATTTCTTTAATTGATTCTACAAATAATGCCAAAGATAAAAGATGCCAAAGTCTGTCAGTTTGACAGACATAACCAACAAGGTGATTCCCAAAGAGCTATTAGCTAAACATGGTATATCTCAGGATAGTATGCAGTGCATCCTTAAAAATGTGAGGAAATTGGACAAGTGGAGGACAAAAGAAGTGGCAGACCTAAAAAAACTATCTACAGCAGATGAACAATATCTGAAAGTCATGTCCTTAAGACACAGGAATAATCCAGCAACAACCTGACACAAGACCTGAGAGATGCATCTGGCCCTTTAGTTGATCTATTGTTCACCAAAAACCCATCAAATGGTCTCAATGGAAGGGTGGCTGTCAAGAAGCCATTTTAAAGGAAGGGAAACAGGGAGAAAAGGCTGAGGTATGCCAAATTGCACAAGAACTGGACTGAAAATCAGTGGCAACAGGTCTGATGGAGTGATGAATCCAAATTTTTTGGGGGGGCTTTTTAGCCTTTATTGTGCTAGGACAGTGGAGAAAAGACAGGAAAGCTGGGAGAAAGACCAGGGGAAGACATGCAGTAAATGGCCTTGGGGCAGATTTAATATAATTAAATATATTAACAATATAATTTTAATATGGGTTGCTTGCTTAACCCAGTGAGCTAAACCAGCATCCCCATGAATCCAAATTTGAAATTTCTGGTTCAAATTGTTATCTGTATATATGGAGGAGGTCAAGAGGGAGGTACAGCCATTTTTAAAACACAGAAGGCTCTGTCATGGTTTGGGGCTGCATTTCATTTGGAGTTGGGGATCTTGTCAAAGTTGATGGACATATGAATGCAGAAAAGTACAGTCAGATTTTGATCAAGTGTCTAATTGGCAACGGCTTCATTTTTCAGCATGACAATGATCCCAAACACACTGCCAGTGCAGTAAACACATACCAGGATAGAAAAACATACAATGGAACACTATCAGTCATGGATTGGCCTCCCCAGAGCCCGGACTTCAACATTATTGAAGCAGTGTGTGATCATCTTGACAGATAACAGACTATTAAACTTAGTTAAACAGTAGTTCACAAACTGATGGGTGACATCACAGTGACTATGCTGATCTTTTATATACTGCCTATCGACTCTACACCCTGAAATTCAATAGTTTCCAATTTTGTGTACACAATAATTTGTCACAAATTAAGGTATTCTGTTTCAGTATTCTATGCAGTAGGTACAGACAAAGACACCCACAGTAAAATAAGCATTTGCTACAAAATGTACACCAGTAAAAAGTGTTGAGCCTTCTATTACTTCTAGCTCAAACATTGAAATAAGTCACTGACCTTGAACTTTGGGATGCCCTTAATTAGTCGTGTTATGTGACATTAACCAGAGGAGATCATTAATTTTTCCTTAGAATGTGAAACAAAGATATTCTATCTATTTAAACAACTTTCTCTATGCAATATTTGTGAAAGTTTTTCATCAATTTCCACCAAACTGTCAGAGTACATGTACAGTATAATCAGAGGTGGAATGAAGGTATACAAAGACAAATAGTAAGGAGAGATTCTTACCTGTGGTGTAGCAGGGTTGAAAGCCACATTAAGCACAATGTCTGAGTGTTTTTGTAATTTGTGGAGGTAGTTGCTGCTACGGATATCATACACATAGGCCTGAAATTAAGGACACAATGAATGTATTTAAAGCTTAGTATGTACTATAGTACACACAATGAAGTTCTAACTGAACAAGAAGTCCAAAGAGAGACACAAGTAGACCAGAAATGATGCAGATCATTTTGAGGATCATTACAATTTTGTGGGTAAACTTTGTACTTATCTTCTTTGTACTTTCACACACAAAGGACATTTAATATACAGTACATGTAGATAGCAAAATATCCATCCATCACTGATTGTTAGGGGTAAATGTATTTAGTCTGAACACCAAAATTATTGTAAACAGCAGTAATAAAGTGATTCAAGTTTTGGAGTTTGTCCAGAAATTGGCTATACGGTGAATTTTTTTTCCTTATCAGACATACACCAGACACATCATGTAATATCTGTGGCCAAAGTCAATCATCCCCAGTGCTGGACTAATCTCAAAAGATCAACGGAGTAAATAAAAACTTTGAATTTTAGTAATTAACAAAATCTGTAATGTATCAAAAACATCTTTGCATTCTCACTTTGTCCTATGTTTCTTTTCGTATTTACTGAGTAGTTTCCTGATTCTCAAAGTGCTTGAATAACTTGTGTTATAAACATTATAAACAAGGCCATTTTAGACCGCTGATTGTTTGATACTGATCTTCAGCTCTAAAAACTGTAAAAGTGTAAAATTTAAAACATCAAAACATAAAAAAGCCCTGCTGTAACACTCATACTGAAGGTTGTTGCACCAACAGAACTCAAAATAAGGAGCATTTCAAAATCAAGCTGCCATTACCAATTATAATGAAGCCTTGCAGATACTGTGTGTTACTAGTGTATTTCGCTTTGAGGTAGTTAGGCCTTGTTAATCACCCTGTGGGAGTTAGGGATTTTTACACTTAGCCTTGGGTTGATAAAAAAAAAGGCATTTGCATACTGTGTGTCTTGACCTGTTTCATCTGAGACCTTAGAATAGAAAGTTTGTTAGTGTATGCTTTTTCTGAATGTAATCAGTAAGCTTTTAGAAAAATGTATTAACCTCAGTGCCATAAGGACAGATAAAAACAGATGTCTGCTACAAGACGAAGACTCATCAAATTCCTGCAGCTGTTTTGTATTATGTTTCCCTGAAAAAAAAAAAAAAGCTTCAATTGAATACTGTCAAAAGAGTGACTCCTGTCTAAGGCTTATAAAGTGTGTGATGCATGAAAGGGAATTAGATACATGGAAGAGAAAAGTTATTTTAGGAATGCTTTAATATTACATGGATCGCCTGATGTATCAGTTTATGTCAATAGTAACTGAAGAGGAGCGGAGACCAGGGTTAGTAGAGTGTGCAATATATCACCAAGCATATATTCTGATTAACAAATTAATAATCAATTCAGAGTTTAATGATAAGAGGGGGAAATTTTAGTTGTCTATATAACAGCTTAATATCAACAATACTGAAATGATATTCCACTTCAATTACTTCTAGGCTAAGTCTTTTGGAAAATGTGTAACACGATCTAGGGAGTCTTTTTTAGACTATTCAGGTTCCTTTTTTTTCCATGATTGCTTTTTGATATATTAAGACAAGTACAAATGTGTCTGGCTCATATAAGTCTCAAGGCAGCTACAAATAAATACGATGTAGCTCACTACCATATACTCTCCCCGTTTCCAAGAAACATTGGAAATGACCGATCTCAACAGAGATGCTCTCAAAAGTCTGTGCTGTGCTGAGTCCTCATAATTAATAAGAACCAGCAGCATGCATATATTATTCCACTGCTTTCAACAAGCACGTATACCAGAAGAACAGAGAGATGGATAAGGAAAAGGGAGGCTGTCTTCTGAAAACGTCTTGAAAGTAAGGCACGGTCTGGAAAAGCAATTAAACAGTTGTGCTTCGACATGAATGTTGACTTCTTTGGAAAAAGGCTTGAATCCAAATAAAAATCTCTGAGTCAAGCACAAACAGTCCTCTCCTTAAATGGAGGTAAAACTGATAAAGATATGATTGTGTTTTGCTGCTGTTTTTCACATTCCTAAGGTCACCTATGTTGTAGTTTTAACTTGGGTGACAAAGTTTATTAGCCGAACATGGGTAGGGTAGGGAGGGTAGGGAATTCTAAAACTGGGGTGCCACATGCAAGACAGCTCTGGCATCCACGCTAGTAAGTCTGAGATTGAAAGTAGATCTATAGGAAGGAGGATCAGGGGAAGCAGACGGTGAGGAGATACAGAGTTCTGGGAGATATAAGATGGTTAGATCAAGAAGGGCTTCGAATGGCTTTTGAAGTTCATCCTTTAGGTCTCAGTGAGTTACTGAAGCTAGATGAGTAGAGGTTTTATATGGTCATTTATAATCAGTCTTGTTGAATCCAACAAATTTTGCCACAACAAGGCCGTAACTTCTCCAACTTCATAAAACAAAACACTTTACAAACAAATAAAATGTTTTACATTGCAGCTTCCTCAAGCATGTTCACTCCATCATGCTCACAGCAGCAGAATTTCTTTTAAAGCGGTTTTTTTTTTTTTGTCCAGAACTGAATTTTAACCATTTGGTTCTACAGTGCACAAGTCACGTGCTGTGTAATGTATACAGGTGGCTTTGATGGACCCAACTGTGAGACTACTTACACAGTTATCCTCAGAGCCTGTAGCAATGAACCGGCCGCATGGTGAGATGGCTGAAGAGCAGGGCTGGCAGCGATTTACATGGTTCTCATAGCGCCGTACACACCTGGTGAGGAGAACCACACAGCAGTGAGAAATCACTGATGTTAATAAACTCAAAAAAACTTTATGTGAAGGACAGACTTGATGCTTGACTGGTAATGCTTTAGATTAGTCTGGATGTTATAAGACAATCTAGAAGGTTTTACTGGGTCTTGTAAACCTAAAATGAATGCTTGGGAAGTAAGATATCTTTGGTATGAACACTATTTCACATCAGTGCAGCCATTATTATGCTGAAGTGATCTGTTGAAAGTGCAAAATATATAGAACGGAAGGAGAATGGCACTCTGTGGACTACTTTACAAACAACTGAACCAGCTGAGCATAGGGAGTTGAGCATGACTCAAGCAAAACACAGGAGAGAGACTTCGTTAATGACAAATGTTTCCCTCATGCAACTTCTGTGCTGTTTCATTTGTAATGCCTTTACAATGCCACTAACAGCTAGCTAAACTAGGGTCTCTATATGGGCTGGCACACTGGCAGGCCAGTGCTTTGACAGCATTTGGTGAGAGCATGTCTTTGACATTCACATGCTAATGTCATTAAGCTGGGCTAAAAGTAGGGCATATTCACTGTTGACCGTAAAGAAATCTGATATACCCAGTAAGTACTTTATGGAGCTTATAATGTTGAATTGCTGTTAAGACCATGCCAGAGAACTGTTGATTTGGTTTTATGGCATTCTTTCTTTCATTGTTTTTCTGTTGTAACAGAATTCAATGGGATTACTTAATTTTTTCATTTTTTTAGGATAACGGCACTGTCAGCTGATTATGACATCTGCTCATGTAGCCCTCAGTAAAAGAGCCATGTGACAGAAAAGAAGCAACAACATTGGATAGCCCATACGTTTTACTCTTGAGGTTTTCTGAAGATTTTAAATAATTCAAAGTTATAAATACTTGATTTCACAAATAATGAACTTTTGTCGAAACAAAAAATTTGAAAAATCTGAGTTCTTATCTTACTATAATACAGAAACTCTCCATCTGTCTACGTGTTTGTTTCTTTTTCCGCCAACTCGTCTTACACGATCAGGAGTCAAGCAGCCAAACTTGGCATGCAGGTACATCTTAGGCCCAAGGTTCTTATCTATATCAGTAATGGGGTAAAATGACCCTAGTGTTATAGGTACACCTGTAACACCTTATAAAAGTGTTTTTATTTTATAAAAGTGTATCATTTTAATTTCACTACAATAACATCTTATTTATATCCACAAAAGCTGAATTCCAAATACTATACTATACCTCCATCATGTTGCCTAGCAACCACCTAGCAATGGACTAGTACATTTTTGCATTTATGCGCAAAACACCTTATAAAAGCATCGTATCACTTTTAATTTCACAGCCAAGACCACAAACAGGCCAAACAATAATGCAGCACATACAAGTTATTTAAATGAATAGCAAGATAAATGGAAAGTACCTGGTTCTAAGGCACCATCACTACATCTGAACAATTCTGCACTGCAACAATGCTTACACTAATTGTCACTATCGCACTTTAAAAAACACTTTAGCAGATCACAGTAAACACTCATCTGGTTTTCTAGGTCAGAGTGTGGAGCTGAAGTTTTGACTGAAGAAGGGGAGATGCAGGAATAAGTCTCTCTCACACACACACACACACACACACACACACACACACACACACAGACACACTCTGTGTTGTGTGAGTGATGACTGTCTGGCATTTTCCTGATGACTGCACCAGAGGATCTGATCCTCTTGAGTGGAAGCCGATACAGTTACTGAATCCACTTGGGTATTCAGTGTCAGTCATCAAGGTAATCAGCAGGGTAATCATAGCTCATTATATGCTGCCAATATATTTCAGAATTTTTAACTGCCCCAGCGCACATCGGCTAAGAGCTGGCTTCTTCTTGTAGCATTTAATATTAATCCATATAAATACATTGTTGATGTATTTATTAACATAGGGGTTTTTTTAACGTGCACTGATCAAATTATGGAAAGGCCAAGCCGAAGACAAGCAGATCACCATCTGTTCTCTATTTTTAGATTCAGCGTGTCAGTGATTTTGAACCATGCTTAATGCTGGTGTGTACACCCCTCAACTGGAACATTGCATACATATCAAAATACAAGTGGTGACTGAACGGTTATGACTTTAAAAGAACTTTGACCAATGGTGGCTCTGTACAGTGTATTCCATTAATTGTTTGCCAAAGTGGTCGTGATCATCACGTGCTGATGGACAACAGCAGTCCTGACAAAACTGCAGCTGTCAAACGAAACATGACCACTTATTTAATCAGTACTTTCTAAGAAAATGTCTGGCCTGATTGATTTCCTGAGTAATCTTATTCTCTGCTTGTCAGCCCAAATTCAATGCATCTTTGTATAAAATGTACTGATGAAAAGACAGTTCCATTTTAACTATGGTATATTTCCTCCTGAATAATTTAATACCGTTACAATTATTATGGGATAGAAACAACATTAGCTTCACTTATCTGAAATGTCTCGGTATATGCAAGGGTCAGTTCATCAAACTTAAAATACATAAAAGACACATAAAAGACTGAAATATTCATTTAGGGGTCCATGTTTCATGGTTAGCACTATGAACTGGACAATGGAAGTGGAAGCACTGACGATATGAAAAAATTGCTCTACATATTGTTTTCATCCATGCGTTTCACCTCAGAGGAACTGAATGTGCTGAGGGATGCTTGATAAAAGCTCTTAGAAGGGGTTGACCTAGAAACGAGCCACAAATATTTATCAGATAGCATTAAGGTTTTTATGGAGTAACGGAAGAGGAGTTACACATGGAAGCAGCTTCAGACATGAAAGATTGAAATACTCAATAATGCCGTTCAACTGGGCCAAAAAAAAAAAAAAATTCAAAACAGAGATCCAAAAAGGCCTATTTGAATCACCTGCCTTAAAAGAATATCTTCTACTAGGGGCCAAATAGAAATATTCTCTTTTTTTTACTTTGGAAATTGAACAACTGCTAATCCGTCCATCAACTGGGGAATGCGTATCTGAGAAAATGTTGATGTTAGTTGAATATAAGGTAATCTTTGGAGTCTCAAGAATAGAAGAGTAATAAAAAATGCTTTCTTCCCTAATGTTCTTGGACTTAAAGGAATCTGGAGGATTTGGTGAATAACACTAGACTCAGAGGCCAACCTTTATCAACTTGTGATAAAGGTTGAATACGAGTGCTACAAATTCTGGCAAAATTATTTAATAATGAGAAAGAAGTTTTCAGAATTGCTCTGCATATTCATCACTATTACTTCAATGTATAGTACTATGCAAAAGTCTTGAGCTACCCCTCATTTCTTTATATTTTGCTTCCAAGGAGCCAGACTTTCTTGTCATTTCTTTAAGTGGTCTTGAGCAATCGTTATCCAGGCTTCAGTCCAGTCCTTGTACCTGACCATTTTCAGAGGAATGTTTTTTTTGTTTGTTAAGCCACTTAACACTGACCTATAAATAATTTAAGCATAAAAAAGCACCTAAATAAAGGGATGAACCAGTCTTGTGCCTACATATAACAGACAACTGAGCATAGAAGCAATTTTAAATTGCTTTAGCCACTTTGTTACTAGCAGCCTGTCGTAAATACACCCATTTTCTTCCCATTTCTTTAGTTGACTCTGAAAAATGCCAAAGATAACATAGTTTTACAGGCATAAAATAATATTTTTGCACTAACAAGGTAATTCCCAAAGAGCTATTAGCCGAAAACTTGGCATATCTCAGCATGTTGTGCAGTGTGTCCTTAAAAAAATCTGTGGAAACTGGACAAGTGGAGGACAAAAGAAGAACTGGCAGGCCTAAGTCATGTCCCTAAGAAACCAAAAATAAAATCTGGCAATCCTCATCAGAAATGGTCTAAATGGAAGGGGTGGCTGTCAAGAAGCCATTCTTAAGAAAGGAGAACATGGAGAATAGGCTGAGGTTTGCCAAATTACACAAGAACTGGACTGAAAATCAGTGGGAACAGGTCTTATGAAATGATGAATTCAAAATTGAAATTTTTGGTTCAAGTTGTTGTGTTGTTGTTATGTAGAAAGGAGCTACAACGGTGAGTAACGGTGAGTACACCAGTAATCTGTAAAACACGGTGGAGGTTCTGTCATGGTTTGGGGCTGCATTTCAGCCATTGGTGTTGGGGATCTTGTCAAAACGGAAAAGTACCAGTATCAGATTTTAATTCAATTCAATTCAATTCAATTTTATTTATATAGCACCAAATCACAACAAAAGTCGCCTCAAGGCACTTTATATTGTAAGGTAAAGACCCTACAATAATACAGAGAAAACCCCAACAATCAAACGACCCCCTATGAGCAAGCACTTGGCAACAGTGGGAAGGAAAAACTCCCTTTTCACAGGAAGAAACCTCCGGCTGAACCAGGCTCAGGGAGGGGCAGCCATCCGCCGCGACTGGCGGTCGTTCACCGTGCAATACCATCTAGAAAGCATCTGATTGGCAATTTTTCAGTATGACAGTGATTCCAAACACACTGCCAATGCACTAAAAACATACCTGTATGGAAAACCACACAACGGAAGACTATCAGTCATGGACTGGCCTCCCCAGAATCCAGACTTCAGCATTAATAAAGCAGTGTGGGATCATCTTGACAGAGAACGGAACAAACGGCAGCCAACATCCAAAGAAGAGCTTTGAATGTCCTTCAAGAAGCCTGAAGACTACTTAAAGAAATTAACCAAAAAAAAAAAAACTTGCCTAGTTAGATTTGTCCAAACCCCAGTTTTGCCTTATATACTGTATTTCTGTGCATGTCTGCATGTTTCAATATTTTGATTATTTTGACAATATTTGCACCTATTTCCAATTTTCCTAATAAAATATAAAGAAATTAGTACTTTTGACAGTACTGTAGATATTAGACTATGACTGTATGTGTACAAGTGCTAACCAAGCTAACTAGGGTTAGCTCCAAAAAAAAAAAAAGACAGATGGCTACAGCCAAAATGTTAAACTCCACAAACTGATGGGTGACATCAGTTTTTTTCTTTTTTTTTCTTTCTTTCTTTTTTGGCTCAAGACTTTTGCACAACACAAGATATCATGTAGTAAATGCATTAGTTATTGATGGTTTTTTTTTTATAGTGTTAAGATGTCAGGATGTCATACAATTGTACTCATGGGTTTTGAACATGATTTTGCTTTTAAAAAGCCTGAACAAACTGTAATACTACAGTAGATTATAAAACAGCATTTTCCTTGCCTTATGTTCACATTAAAAGTGCATTCAATACAAATAGCACAGATGTTACAATAATACAAACCTAAGAGTTCGAAGGTCCCAAATCTTCATACCATCAGTGACGGCACTGGTCAGGAAGAGGTTGTATGAATCTGGAGCCTGTGAGCTAAACGCTGATCCCTTTAAAGATACACAGTAAACAAAACTACTTAGTCAGCACATGCTTGACTTGAAATTGGATGTAAATCAATTTCTTTCCATTATTATAAGGTATAATTTATAATACTTCAAAGCAGAAGGTGATATTAAAAACAATCACATTGGGCTGTGAAAACTAAAAAAGGAATCAAAACTGAGGTTCGATTGCTTTTGTGTCATCTCTATCCTTTAGTTAAACACAAAAAGTGTAGAGCTTCTACTGCACATCTATCCATAAATTCCATACAGGTCTCTCAGACTAAGTTATCAAATTATATAGGTAAACGTGTAAGTGAGAGAGAGAACCTGAGAGAGAGGCAAAGAGAAAAAGAGTGAGAGTGAGAGAGAAGCGGTGTGGGGGGGGGGTGTTTAGATTTCCACTGAAAGTGTGAGAACGGCAGCCTGAGAGGGCATTTCCAGTTCTTTTTTTTCCGAGAAGTCCTGCGCTGTGATGAGTTCCAGGTGAATTCTGTCAAAAAGGCTATGGAAATTTCAAGTAAGAAAAGCTGTTTCTCAAGATGCAGTTCCTAATGTTTGGTGAGCCTCAGGAGGAAAAGCAATAGGGAAGGAAAAAAAAAACATTATGTGTGTAGTCTCCAAGCAGGAGCAATGCTTCTGATGTGCAGGTACTAACCCTACAGCACCCAAAGGCCCCTTAGGCGCCCAGGCGGAGAATACCATAGTGACATCAATAGCCAAGCTAAAAACAACACACCACAGGCTTTCCACAATGTAATGCACACAATAGCTGGCATGACAAAGAACAGGCACCTCTGGGCTGAAGGAATAAAGTCAGCTGTGTGCAAGAATGAATTGCAGTTGAATGCTTTAATGCCTTTCATCCATACCACTAGGTGCAGTGTATCCAGCTAATCCAGGCTGTCCCGAGTGTAAAGTAAGTTGAGGTAAATGTGACCAAAGTCAATATCTAAGGGTCAGTGGGTACAAGTCTCCTTCACACACAAACATATACTTTTCTGTATCTACCAAGGTACATGAACATCTGTACAATAGGTAATATTTTCTATAATATTTTATGAGAAAAGTTAATGGTTTTGTTTCTGTTACAAAGCTGGCAAGCATTCACATGACTCTTGTATGTAGAGATACAGGTACCTCCATATCACTGTAAAATGTGAGGCAATAAAAATGCTAACAATATGCAGAAACAGAGACTTGAATAAATGAATTTTATAGTTTCATTTCGAGTGATGCAATACTCTTCATAGCACTATAATAGATGTGGACGCAGGCCCAAGCTGTCTACTTATTAGACACCAACAAATTGAGTCCAGATTGGTTCAAGACAGTAATGTGGAAGTAAGGCCACATAAACCCAGACTGCATCATGGAACAGCTTTACTCCAAGGCTATCATCCAGCATGGAATCTCCTCCTGCCATCCCTTATGGCAGTCTTAATCCTCTTGCACTAGAGAGTAACATTCAAGATGAATGATACTGATGATGGCATGTCCTGTTTGTCTGTCACGGAAACGTTTGTATAACCATGATTTTTGTTTTTAACCATGACCTTTTCATTCACACCACAAACTAACACTTTTATTCCCTCAAAGAAGATCCGTCTTATGTAACTTGCGAAACACTCATAGATGCCTTATGTAAGACTATTTCATCTGCCAAATAGTAGCCCCTTCAAGGGTAAAATGGAAGATGAGGCTCACACCAGTAATTGGTTCCAAGTCAAGCAAATTCTTTGATTTGTGGGTTAGATCTAAACGTCATCCAGTCTGCGTATGGACTGAGGAGATGTCGCTGCCTCTATCAAAGATTTGAGGTTAAGGCAAGGTTTAGTCAGACTATAAATGAGAAAAGCCATGTGAAAAAGATTTGACAACACTCAGCAACATAAAAACTTACATATTTAAAGAAAACAAAAACAATGCTAATTTTTACTTTTGGTATTTACATTTTTTTAAAAGAATACTTTCATTATCAGGATTAAGTGTAATGCTTATGGTTTAAGGTTTAGAATTAAGGTGAAAAAACTGTACAACAAAGTAATCATTAAATAATTTTGCATTCTTAGGATCATACACATTGAAACAGTCACAGTATATCTTCTTTAGTGACTTCCAATTCTCCCCCAAAAATAAAGAGTTCTGTCCCTTCAAGCCATGCAACACTTACACCTAAAGCTATTTCTCTTAAATTATCTGATGCTAAAATGAGAAGCAAGTGGAAATAAGTTGCTCATGCACTTGAATACCATTCATCCATTTTCTTAACTGGCTATCCAAGTCTGGAGCCTATCACAGCTATCACAGGGCGAGAGGTGGGGTACATCCTGGAAGGGGTGCCAGTCCATTACAAGGAGACAGACACTAACATGCATGTCTTTGGACTGTGGGAGGAAGCTGGAGTACTCAGTACAGTCCAAATATCTGTAAGTAATTTAAAAAGTAACATCTTCCCATTTCTGAAACTATACTTGTGCAACCTAACTTTCACTCTACTCCCAAGTGGTTTGCTGGTGACCTGGTGGATATTAAATGATTAACAAGATAATAGTATTAGACAAAGATGTAATCGAATGCAATTACTATTACATCAAACAAATATATACCTAAGAAGGGTAATTTTTGTCACATGGATAGTCAAATCGTCTCACCTTGTTCTGTGTGATGCAATGGATGGCTCTGCTATGGGCATCAGGCAGCTCCGAGGCAACTGTACCTTTGTTCATGTCAAATACTTGAATGGACCGATCTGACCCACACACCAAAACAATGTCTGAAATAGCTGTTAAGTAATGTCTTAACATTTATTTCAGAGGACCAGCATCTCAAATAAAAATAAACTCATGAAATATTTTAATAGTTTTAAAAATCCTAAATGTTTCATACATAAAGGCTGTCATTGCTTTATGTGAGCACTCTGTGATGTAAACTTGTTGCACCCCAGAGCTATCATTACAAAGTCGCTATTTCTAACAGACCAGAGTATACAAAGCATTAAAAAAACACAGAGACAGTTTCCAAAAGAACTTGTCACTACTCTTCCCATGCATTTGATCCATTTAACCAACAAAAACAGCTCACAAATTCTGCCGGTTATAAGTGACAATTTTCTCCAATGAGTCTAAATGCCCTCAAATAGCTAATGGAACTCATTTTAAAGGTACAGTGCGTAAAATGTCACCACTAGATGTCAGTAGATTGGAGATTGCAGTCAACTGAATTCTGTTTTCTTCCCCCTCCCAATTCAAGTACAAAATCCTAGCCACGGTGGTGGCCACTGTAGGACAAACAACTCTGGCAATTCTATAGTGTGTGTAGGCTGTCAGTTTACTTCAGCTGTCAATATCTGTCCACATCTCTATTTGAAAGGAGTCTGATACGAGTCGATAAGTTAGTGAAGTTTACTTCTGTCCAATGACAGTAATAATGAGGTGAGTTGTTGAGGATATCCTGAACTTTTCTGCCGGTGAGTGCTGCTGTTTCTGCTGCTGTTAGCCGGTGTTAGTAAAACTTTCTTTGAAGTGGATCCAACATTGTTGAACTCAGACACTTAGCAAACAAACTCTCATACGATGTGAGAATGTAATCAAACTGTTTATCAGAGGGAAAGTGTGATTTTTAGGACACTTGAGCCTAACATTAAAACGGTGCCCGCTCCTATGTATTTTTAATGGATTAATTCTTTTTTTTTTTTTTTTTTTTTTTCTTTTTTTTTTTTATAATGT